>CAUYQU010024836.1:0-12690 GCA_963574635.1 Cheracebus regulus | reverse complement strand
ATTTTGTTATTCTAACAGTTATCTCAAAAAACAGCATTTCCAACGGTAATGGGTGTTGTTCCGCTGTGCTTCCGTATTCCCTGTACCTGAACACTTGTTGTTGCCTCACAAGAAAATAGAACTTTTATGTTTAAAATAAAGTCTGTTCTTCTTGAGCTTTTTCTGTGAATTTTTATGAATACTGTCTCAAATTCAAATCACATTTATTTTTGGACTGGTTATCTAGCTTTTTCTTTTTTCTTTCTTTTTTTTTTTTTGGCTTTTACGTGGTGCATTGGTTTTCTCAAACTAATAGAAAAATAATGTGTGTATGTTCAGCAGCAGGTTCCTTGCTCCCTCTCACTCGCCCTAGATCTGAAAACACCTGCTCTTTGTGGTAAGTGCTAAGCACACATGAAAATACACACAGCACACTGAGAGATAGCTGTGTGTGGGCAATTCACTGCTTCGCAGTTTTGTTAGAGGTAACTTAGCTGGGGCAGTCACTTAAATTCATTATAAAGTACATACAGAGGAGTTTTTTTTGTTTTGTTAATTCTTGGTAATTCAGCCATATTCTTTGTGACAGTGGCTTATATATGCAAGACAGTTGTTCACTTTCAGGGGATAGTTGTTCAGTGTCAGGGATTTTGTCTGTATCCACACAACAGCTGGTCAGAAGGCTACACTAACTTGCAGGGTCACATTTTAAGTGACATAAAAAAGTCACCACAGTAATCTGGTCACCAAATTAAATTTTTTGTTTGTTTTCAGACAGAATCTCTGCTGTATTGCCCGAGGTGGAGGACAGTGGCACAGTCACAGCTCACTCAGCTCACTGTAGTCTTAAGCATCTGGGCTCAAGGGATCCTCCTGCCTCAGCCTCCCAAGTGGCTGGGACCACAGGTATGTGCCACCATGCCTGGCTGGCTTATTTATTTATTTATTTATTTATTTAAGAGACAAGGTCTTCCCACATTGCTTAGGCTGGTCTCAAACGCCTGGCCTCAAGTAATCCTCCCACCTCTGCCTCACAAAGTGCTGGGATTATAGGTGTGCCTAGCCTGTTAAAATTTTTGAAATATTTCTGAGGGAAAAAATTAACCAGTTTAGGGATAGCTAATATATTTACACAGTAATTTAACATAGTATCAAATGCAAAGAGAATCTCTAAAATTGACACATAAAGTTTTCTCCCTTTCTTTCTCAGTATTCCCCCACTTCCACCTTTAAAGAGGTTGAGAAGAGCAAACGTGACATACAGTCCTTGTAGCCTCTTCATAGTGTTGGTGGGGGGCAGAGAGGGAGATACTCAGCTCGCAGGTTCTTGGCCTCTCTAATCCCTAAGAATGGGGAAAACGGCCCTGGAGGTGTAGTGAGTCTATGGTTCGAATAAATATCGTGGATCCAAAGAGTTTTGAGGAAGAGCGATTGATTAGAGAGAAAGAAGACAGCTCCCACGCTGTCGTTGGAGGGAATCCAGAGAAGGAATCCATTCAGGTAGCCCCTGAAGTTTTAACCCTTGAGTTATTCCCTCCCCATTCATGCTCTTGTCCAATGAGAGCAGTTCTTTCAAACTTCTGGATTGATTGATCTTTGACTCTGATGCTGGATTTGGCTACTTGTTTTACAACCCTAAGTCACAGAGCCCCCTCCTCCAAGAGCGCTCAGGGGAATTTGGGACAAAAGAGCCCTGCCTGGGTTTCCCACTCATAGGAAGATCAGACAATTTTACCTGGCCCATGTGGAGGGGGTGCTCAAAGAGCCCCAGCTGCCTGGGGAGCCGGCAGATTCCTGCATTTGAAACCCCTCTGGTCTCAGCATGGAGGCCTGAAGTTGGTGCTGAGTCCCAGCCTCCTGAGGTGGGAGTGGGGAAAATTCTTGCCTTTGAAACCCCTCCCCTAGCGGACCCAGGAAGAGACGGAAGAGACGTTTCTTTAACACAGTCCCTCAATAGCACTTCCCTGCTAATGTGTAACAGATACTGTTTTTTTTTTTTTAGCTTTGCTAAGATTAGGTGTGCTTTTAAAATATATATATATTTAAATTCCTAGTAGAATACAGTATTATAATACCAATAGCCCTTGTAGCTCTTTGATTCAGTGTTTTCCAAACTGGGTCTTGAAATGAACTAAATGGGTTCAACTAACTTTCTAAAAAATGAAGCAGAATAGAAAACTTAAGTATATTCATACATAAGGAGAGTATTTTTCATGTGTAAAAAACTTTTGTTAGAGATATATACTTATGTCCTAGCTTGTAGTGTAAAAAGCATTTCTTACTGAGGGTTGTATTAAAACGATATGAAGAATACTGCTGTAGCTACAGCTTTTAGGTTTGTCTGGTATCTTTGTGGTGTGTGTGTGTGTGAGATAGAGGCTTGCTCTGTTGCCAGGCACCAGGCTGGAGTGCAGTGGCGTGATCTTGGCTCACTGCACCCTCCACCTCCTGGATTCAAGCAATTCTCCGGCCTTAGCTTCCGGAGTAGTTGGGACTACAGGCGTGCGCCACCACGCCCAGCTAATTTTTTGTTTTTGTTTTTGGTTTTTTTTTTCTTTTTTAATAGAGATGGGGTTTCACCATGTTGGCCAGGATGGTCTCAATCTCTTAACCTCGTGATCCGCCCACCTCGGCCTTCCAAAGTGCTGGGATTACAGGCGTGAGCCACCTCGCCCGGCCTGTCTGGTATCTTAATGCAGAGATGAGACTGGAGTCTTCAAGACATTGTTTCTACTGCCCTTTAATACGTAGCTCCAAAATTTCTAGGTTTTATAAAAACAAACCAAAAAAAACCAGAATACTTTCGGCAATTTGTATCATCTTCAAACTGAGAATGTATCTCTACATTAGAATGTATATTCTAACTTCGACTTTATGCACTAGTGTGGATTAGTCCTGCTAAATCATTGTTTCATAGAAGACTATCATGAAGGCTCTGATAGTTAAAAAGCAAGAGTATAACTATTTGTCTCAATTCTGTAAAGTAATTCTTTTTTCGATCATTGGGATAATTGAGAGGAGAAACACAGAAAGTCCTAGATTTAGGGTCACAATTTGGGTGCTAGTTCTGGCTCTGATGCCTAATGTTCATGGGGTCTTGGGCCAAGAAGTTTACCTTTGTGAACGTGTTTTACTTGTGTGATTAAAGAAATGCTGACAATGGTGCTATCACTTAGGAAATATGAAAATATAAAACTGTAAGCAAACGTTTATCTTCCTATTTTGTCAGGTAAGTTTATTCATTCTGTAGGACAGCCAGTGGTTTTTGGTTCTGGAAAGTGTTCTCATAAAATTCATTTTAGCTTGTAAAGTTTAAAATCGTCAAAGATAAACTGAAATTGTAATAAAAATTGATAATGTCTATTGATAGCTTACCAAATGTCGGACACTTTACATATTACTTTTACTCTAAATCTTTATAATAACCCTTTGAAGCAGGTACTATTTTTATTATCATAGAGATAACAAAATTGGAATGAGTTAACTTTTCCATGGTCATACATCTGGGAGATGTCAGAGACTGGCTTTGAACCAAGTCTGACTCTGGAATTCAGAGTTAATTATGAAGTCTTACTGCTACTTTGCTTGCACCAGTGACACTGATAAAATAAAGATGTTGGTGTCATTGCAGATGTAACATCGGGCCACACTGCCTTGTTCTTTGTGATCCTCTTCATTGCTACAGCTGCTGACAGCTTAGTTCAGAGGGTCAAAAGAAAGGAGCTGGCTAGTTATTCAGCTCCTAACCAAGGATGTTAGTGACAGACATTCTTAAACTCTCAGGTTTTTAATGTTGCTATGGCTGCAGAAAATAAAAAGAAATTCTTTAATTTGGGGAGCACAAAAAAAATTGGGGGAGCACATCTTTTAGGGAGGCAAAAACTAACTTCAGTCACATTTCTGGTGGATTTTTTAATTCACCTGGATTTTTTGAGAGAAAGACTTAGAGAGTTGATTTTTAAATCTCTGTGACTTCGTATGCCCATTTTAGAGAGAGAGGACAGTAAAATCATCTGGATCACAATTCAGGTGTGTGCTTGAAGGCACTACAAAAAAATAAGCAAAACTATGTTAATAGTGGATATTTCTAGATGTGCTATGGCTGACTTTTTTCTTCTAGAAGATACTGCTTTAAAATGGGGAAAAAAGAAACAACTTTTTCATGTTTTTTTTGTGTGTGATTTTTTTTTTTAGGTGATTGTCAGTGAGGTGTAGCCACAAGAGATATCACAGGAGAGACACAGGAAAACAAGTTGTATTATACTCACAGGTCCTAGAGAGACGGTCACTGCATGCTGAGAGGGGATCACCTGGGAGGGGCTCAGCCAAGCAGGTGGGGAGCAGAGTAGGCCTAAGACATGAGCAGGAGCCTTCAGGTTAGGGAGGAGCACACAGGAAAAAGTAAGAATTTGGTGCATTTAAATGTTACTAGGTCATGGTCAGGTCAAGGCAGCAAGAGAGACTCGTGGCAGGAGCCACCCACATCACACTGGGCCAAGTGCTCACAGCCTGTTTGTGGAGTTGTTGAGGCAGCAAGAAAACAAGAAGTTTAAAATGTACACTACAAATGTAAAAACATACACTGCAAAATTTCACCCATGACACCAGTCAGAACTTCATTTCCTTTTCGTATTTACTCTTTGGCCAATAATGGTTGATTTACACCATTGAGTGAAGAACCATGGCTTGACTTTAAATGCCAAGGACAGTTTGTTTTGAACTCTTCAGTATTTTAAATGGTACAGAAAATATGGAAAAATAGTTTATGTTGGTCTTCTGGATGTGACCCATCCTGACCAACCATTTTTCTTCTCATCATGTCCCACAGGGTTTGCCGTGTTTAAACATTTCACTGTTGCATGAAATGCGTTACTTTCAGTTCTGCTGAATTAATATTTTAAAGGTCATTTTTCCTTCCTAATTTCTATATTCTGAAATTCTGGGACTGCTTCATTGCTGAAGGTAGAGAAATGCAGGGCCCTGCCAACACTATGGAAGACAAAAATAACTGAATCAATTCTGGCTCTTTTTATTCTTGCCTTCAGTAAGTAAGATTACATACTGTGGCTTATATTTAATTGTGTCTAGGCTCAGATTTTTGATATTTTGTAGTTCTTGTTACTGAAAGTACTTACAGAAATAACATACATTATGTCATTTCCCATATCTTACATAGTCCCCTTCTATGTGAAATAAATTAGAAGGAATTAGTCTCACAAGGTTTTTTTTTTCTTTTTTAAGACAAGAGTCTTACTCTGTCACCCAGGCTGGAATGCAGTGGCCTGATCTTGGCTCACTGCAACCTCCACCTCCTGTGTTCAAGTGATTCTCCTGCCTCAGCCTCCCAAGTAGCTGGGATTACAGGCATCCATCATCACGCGTGGCTAATTTTTATATTTTTAGTATAGACAGGGTTTCACCATGTTGGTCAGGGTGGTCTCAAACTCCTGACTTCAAGTGATATGTCCTCCTTGGCCTCCCAAAGTGCTGGGATTACAGGTGTGAGCCACCACACCTGGCCTTACAAGGATATTAATTGCCCTAGTCGTTTCCATTCTCCCATGCCAACTATATCATCAATTCAATGTAGTTTCCTAATACTGTGATCTTGAGGTAAAACTCCAAGTTTTTGAATAGGAAAACAATAATTATATTTGTATTAAACTCTTCAGGAAACAAACTTTTGTTTTATGCCATCTTGCAATCTTTATTAAAAGAGGCTCAGAAAAATAGAGCACATTTAAACTTCCTTCATTCTAATGCTGTAAGACCTCTACATTTCTAGATGGTCTATATAGATACATGAAATAGTTACAGTTGAAATACAAAACACTTTTTCAATGTGCAAATACTGAAACCTGTTTTGTTTAAATACAGTTTGTTTCTAATCATATCGATGTTCTACAATTAATGAAGGATTTCAAAAAAATACAAAATTACACCAATCTGATCTTATTGTGCCCTGGTATTCCTGCCTCTCCCAAAACATGGTTGTAGATACATTAGGCAAAGTTTAGCTCATCCAGTGTTTTTTTAAGCTCAAACACATTCTTATCCAGTATAAAGTAAGTACAGATATTTCTCCCCATTTAAAATACCTATTTTGAGGGTTGTTCTCAGCCTGCCATTGGTTAAGGATAATTAATTTACTTCTTATTGAATGGATTATCTAGATTGAAACAAAAAGCAACCAGTCATTCTGTATTCTGTGCTTATCCCATACTTTACTTCCTTTCTTCAGTGTGGTGGTTTTTTTATATTAGCATTGTTGGTTTAATAAAGCAAAATTTCTCTTTCTGACCACAAAATTGCTGAGCTTCAAATAACTAATCTTGAGAAAATATGAATATGGTTACCTTTATCTTAAAGTTATTGATATGCTCTTCAAAAATAGTGGTTAGACTTGTTGGAAGTTATAACTGGACTTGCTAAGGAACTGAATGTTGCTCTGGGTTAAATGGAAAACATACTCTGTTGAAAGAAGAAATGTTACAGAAACTAGTAACTGAATAATAAAAGTCTCTTGTAAGTCTCCACCTGGGGAGAAACTTTGCTTTTGGAAAACTGAGGATGTTCCTAGTATGGACTTTGGGCTTCTGCTTTTTCTGCTCATTGAAGTGTCTGTCTGTATCAGAGAATGGGGACTGCCTTGCATGCATGTGAGGGAGATAAACGAGTATCTCAGAACTAATGCATTAGCAAGGCGACCACTGCAAAGAAAAATGGTACAGACTCTCAAGACATAAAGTTAGCATTGTTTGAGGCACTCAAAAGTTGAGAGCACCAGTCACCATGGGTATAGAATTCAGATTGGGATTCATAATCATGATCTTTCTATTGGAACTTGGCATAACAATGACAGTATTGCATTCAGGGAAATTTAACTGATTATAAAGGAAGACAGTGCTTCTGAAGAGATAAATAAATAATGACTCATTAAAATCAAAGAAATAGGAATAATACTGTGAAAAGATATTAAGAAAAGACTTCATACCTTTTTTCTGAGTTGATGTTTCTGACCCTCAGATAAAGTTGTTCCAGCCTATACAGTCCTTGGCCATTTAGAGCTTATGGGAAGCTACTATTGTAGATGACTGTGAATGGGAGGTGGACTGTGTTTTACCTACTCTGGTCCAATGTTTTATACATACCGTGACTTGAACATCACAAGCAATTCTCTTCTAAGTAAGCATGTTTAGAACAGGACTAAGAGCACATGGAAACTACGGTGAATAACTTAGTCAAAATGTCTTCTTATGGAAATGCAATGGACTGGATGACAAACATAAAACACTTAGGAAACTGCTTGAAAATTAAAGGGTGGCTAAGAAAAAGGACAGGAAATTGAGTGATTGACGTTGTGTACAGTAGCTATGTTTTTATCAGCTTACACTAACTTCCATTAAATAGCCTTCCCCTCTAATACTTAGGTTCTAAACCCTATAGGGGTAACAGATTTTGCTTAATAATCAAATAGAGCCTCAGATGATGTCACCCACAGAAAGAGGGAAGTAGAAAAATGAGACACTCCCTTATTGATCACACAGAGCTTTCTGTATCTCTGCCAGAAAGTATTCCAGGTTAAATTATGTCACAAAATATACAAATATATGTAAGGATAAGGTATTCATAAGTGTCTCCCTCATTCAGATAGAAATTTCGAGGTATTTCAGGAATACTAATGCCAATTGCTTAGGGAATATTCCCCCCCTCCCCCATTTTATTTTCAGGAATAATATAAATACTACAAGCATAATAATATATAGCAAGTGTATGAAAAAGTGGGTCTGAAGACACTTGCCTAAGTCTTAAATATTACTATGCATTCTGAGGTTTAGGAGATGGGAAGATAGATTTTTCTGTTTCTACAGAGGATGGGCTTAGCAAATTAATTACCCTGCTACTTCCCCTTGAAGATTTAATAATGGAATTAGGAAGTGTCCATTATTTTGTGTGAATAAAAAAACATTACATTTTAGCCTCCAAATGAAAAAAAAACAAGTAGCAAGTTGCTCTGTGATTTCATTAAAGCAAACTGAGTTCTCAAATCTTATTCTACCTCTCTAACCCAAAACAAAGCTGATCTGGTTCTAATGCTATTTTCTAAAACAGAAAATACTCCCTGCCACTATGTCATTCAAAAACTGACCCCAAACTATAACTCAATTTACATGCTATCTTTGTTATCCACATATAAAATTTTTATCTCACAGCCAGCAAGGCAACTTAAAAGGGTTTCCAAAGAAATAAGCTCAACTCCGTATTGACAGAATTATTCCTAGCCGTTATTTTGACATAAATTCCAGTATCTAAATACCGCAGACTCCATAGTTTCTAATATTTTCCACATAGTACTAACAGCTGCAAATCCAGGATATAAAAGATGTACTTAACCTATTCAAATGTGGTCTTTACCATCTGTTTAAAGTTGTCTGACAGGTGTTATATTCAGAAACACCATGCTTTTGTGTGTGGGTTACAATATAAACTCCTTTCCACAAAGGAAATATGTTGCAAAGTTGATGTCTCAAGGCCGTTGAAGTGACATTATAACTTCAGTCAAGCATTAAGAAGTTCATCATCTGAATGTCCAATAGCATCTGGGTTTGAAAGTGGATCCAAGTCTGCAAATAGATTGAACCAGGCTGACATGTCTTGGTTACCATTGTTGGTGGCTATTAAAAAAGAAAAAAACACATTAAAGAGTTTTAGTTTTGAAATCATGTTTTTGTACCACATTTGTAATTTTGAAGTAGGTGCTTGTTTTGAATCAAGAAAACTGGGCCAGGTGTGGTGGCTCATGCCAGTAATCCCAGCACTTTGGGAGGGCGAGGCAGGCAAATCACGAAGTCAAAAGGTCAAGACCAGCCTAGCCAACATGGCGAAACCCCGTCTCTACTAAAAATACAAAAATTAGCTGGGTGTGGTGGTGCATGCCCCTAGTCCCAGCTACTGGGGAGGCTGAGGCAGGAGAATCACTTGAACCTGGCAGTGAGCAGAGATCACACCACTGTACTCCAGCTGGCAACAGAGAGGGACTCCGTCTCAAAAATAATAATCTATCAATTATAGTTTAAGATGTTTTTTTCCCTTGTAGAAACTGCGGTCTCCTTATGTTGCCCAGACTGGTCTGGAACTCCTGGGCTCAAGTGATTCTCCCACCTCAGCCTCCGAGAATACTGGGATTATAGGTGTGAACCACTGTTCCTGATTTAGGATAATTTTGAAAGGCAAATGCAGGTAACTTGTGCTTTACTGTATGCTGCTCTGAGAAAGGAATTGAGTTAAAAGTGAAAAGGCAAGCAATACTGTAGTCTTCATAGAACATTTAAGATCACTTATAGAAGACTCAGATGAGATTTAAAATTAAAAGTAAACTTGTTCATATCAAGTAAGAAATGACATTTGTAAACACTGCTCCAAGTTGATTAATGTTTATTATAAACGTATTACAAAAATACTAGATATAAGGAACAAAGTCCACCTAATCCTACCACATTAGCACACTCAACATTGTCATTTTGGTTTACAGTTGTTTTGTCTTTTCCATGTGCACTTTAAAATGTTTTGATTTACGCCTTTTACAGTATGTATTGTATCACAGGTACAGCTTCTTGTTCATCAGATCCCTCACATCTCCTTAAGGAGATGGAAAATTTTATTTCTCTAGATTCTACAATTTGCATTGTGGCAGATATTCAAGAATGTACATTTGGGCAGAGGGCTGGGACTAAACAAGAATGTACAGTGGCACAGACAGTTGGTCATCTCAGAAGTTTAGGACCTTGAAAGCCAAGGATTCCAGAAAGAAGGGTTGAGACCCAGAGGACAATCTAAGAACTGGACATGAATCCAGAGTGACAGTGTGGAGGGTGGAATGCAGTCCCAAGGGCAGTCCTCTTTCACACATCATGGTAACACTCACCACAGACCAGAGGGCTGGGGTTTGGGGTGTGGGGACCCAAAGTCCCAAGGATCAGGGCAGAGTGAAAGGCTTCACTGAGTGTGTGTCTAGTTCTGTTTCTGAGTACCCTGAGGTAGAATCAGTGATACCCGCACAAAATACAGCTTTGAGTCCTGGGTGTACACCTGCTAAATGAGAAATACTGGGCAAGTCATTTAACCTCAGGGCTCTTGTCTCCTCATCTGTAAAGTAGTAACCATACAATTCATCATTAAATCAGGATACTTGAGGGTAAATAGGGTCACTATTAGTCATTATACCAGAAGAACAGATGTCACAAAGATAGTATCTGACCTCCTTCATGCAGCTGTTGAAGAGTCCTGAAAAGTATGTAAATATTGTACAGCATTATGCATATGTAAGACAGTTTTATATTCATTGGTCACAATGGGAAATAAAGGTCTGTCAGTTGCGTCTTTTATAGGGGCTCTCCTTGTGTACGCTATTCCTGCCTCCAGAGATTCTTATAACAAGCAGAAAATGAATTCTATGCAGAGAGAAAAAGCCCAAATTAAGCATAATTTTCATAGAGTAAATACACTCATAAACAATATCAACATCAAGAAATAGAATGTGGCTGGGTGTGGTGGCTCATGCCGGTAATTCAACCACTTTGGGAGGCCAAGGCTGGCGGATCACCTGAGGTCAGGAGTTTGAGACCAGGCTGGCCAAACTGGGGTACATGGTGAAACCCCATCTGTACTAAAACACACATACACACACACACAAGCTGGGCGTGGTGGCGCATGCCTGTAATCCCAACTAAGGAGACTGAGGCAGGAGAATTGCTTGAACCAGGGAGGCAGAGGTTGCAGTGTGCCAAGATTGTGCCACTGCACTCCACCCTGGGTGGCGGAGTGAGGCACTATCTCAAAAGAAAAAGAAAAAGAAATAGAATGTGCCCACTCCTCTGAAGCTCCCCTCATGCATGGCATCCTTGATTGACACCCTTCCAGTCACTATTCACACCCCCAACCCTAGGGAATGATGAGGTAAGTCCCATTCTGGTGTATTATTAACAGTATCACAATAACGTTCGTTAGCATATATTTTAGTCAATGGATAGATGCGTTTCTGTTGGATATGTACTTAGAAGTGGAATTGTTTGGTCATGGGGTATGTGTATGTTGGTTTATTAGAAACTGCCAGTTTTCTAAATGGTATTACCTATTTACACTCTTACGAGCAGTTTTTGATATTCTAGTTCTTTAACATCTTTGTCAATTAGAGGTTTTCTTTTCTGTTTCATTTTAGCCATTGTAGTAGGTAGGCCTTGGATTACATTTTCCTTTTAATTTGCACTTCCTTAATGACTAATGAAGTGGGGCTCTTAATTTTTTGTGTGTTTTAGATGGAGTCTCTCTGTCGCCCAGGCTGGAGCGCGATCTTGGGTCACTGCAACCTCCACCTCCTGGGTTCAAGTGCCTCAGCCTCCCGAATAGCTGGGATTGCAGGCACCTGCTACTGTACCGGGTAACTGTTGTATTTTTAGTAGAGATGGGGTTTCACTATCTTGGCCAGGCTGTTCTGGAACTCCTCATCTTGTGATTCACCTGCCTCAGCCTCCCAAAGTGCTGGGATTACATGCGTGAGTCATGGCGCCTGGCCAAACAAATGTTAAAGTTGTTAAAATTTTTTATTTTAACATAGTGGTTCACCTCTGTAATCCCAGCACTTTAGGAGGCCAAGGCAGGTGGATCACTTGAGGTCAGGAGTTTGAGACCAGCCTGGACAACATGGTAAATATCTGTCTCTACCAAAACATACAAAAATTATTGCTCCCGGGTATCATGGTGTGCCTGTAGTCCCAGCTACTTAGGAGGCTGAGGCAGGAGAACTGCTTGAATCCGGGAGGTGGAGGTTGCAGTGAACCTAGATTGTGCCACTACACTCCAGCCTGGGTGCCAGAGCATGACTCTGTCTCAAAAAAAAAAAAAAATTCAATTTTATTAGAATTCTTAAATTTAGTTTTATTGGACCTTCTTGGTGAGAGCTTTTCTTTTATTCCTAAATTTCTCTTCAAAAATCAGCCTCAAGAATTACAGGTAATAGTGCCTTTGCTTTTTTTTGGTTCATTTCTGAAATTTACTTAGAGTGTCTGCTTTAAATGATTAAGCACAACTTGTTTTAGCCGGTTGGTTTTTTTTTTTTTTGGGATGGAGTCTCACTCTGTTGCCCAGGGTAGAGTGCAATGGTGTGATCTTGGCTCACTGCAACCTCTGCCTCCTGGTTTCAAGCGATTCTTCTGCCTCAGCCTCCTAAATAGCTGGGACTACAGGTGCGCAGCACCACATTTGACTAATATTTGCATTTTTATTCGAACTCCTGACAGTGATCTGCCCACCCTGGCCTCCCAAAGTGCTGGGATTACAGGCATGAGCCACCATGCCTGGCCTTAGCTGGTTTTTAAAAAGTGTAACTAGGGGGAGAGATCCAAGATGGCCGCGTAGCAGCAGCTCAGGATTGTAGCTCCCAGTGAAAGCGCAGAGAGTGAGTGGATGCCGCAATTGCAGACGAATTTTTGATGCCCACAGACTGGGAGATTCCTGGAGAAGGAGCCACACAGGTCGCCAGCGCGACTCTTTTGGCCGGCGCGGCGCCTCTCGGTGCGGAGTGTATGGGACTGGTTGCCCTTTTAGTCGGGCTCGGCTGGTCCCATCCCCACAAGGAGAACAGCAATTGGAAGCGCTGAGGACGGAGAAAGCACAGCTGAACCCGGGAAGGCCCAGCTCTGTGGGGAAGGGGCG
>CAUYQU010024835.1:0-54885 GCA_963574635.1 Cheracebus regulus | reverse complement strand
TTATTGGTGTATAGGAATGCTTGTGATTTTTGCACATTGATTTTGTATCCTGAGACTTTGCTGAAGTTGCTTATCAGTTTCAGGAGATTTTGGGCTGAGACGATGGGATATTGTAAATATACAAACATGTTGTCTGCAAATAGAGACAATTTTACTTCCTCCTTTCCTATTTGAATACGTTTTATTTCTTTTTCTTGCCTGATTGCTCTGTCTAGAACTTCCAATACTATATTGATAGTAGTGGTGAGAGAGGGCATCCTTGTCTAGTGCCAGATTTCAAAGGGAATGCTTCCAGTTTTTGCCCATTCAGTATGATATTGGCTGTTGGTTTGTCATAAATAGCTTTTGTTGTTTTGAGATACATTCCATCAATACCTAGTTTATTGAGAGGTTTTAGCATAAAGGGCTGTTGAATTTTGTCAAGGGCCTTCTGTGCATCAATTGAGAGAATCATGTGGTTTTTGTCTTTGGTTCTGTTTATGTGTTGAATTATGCTTAGACTTGCGTATGTTGAACCAGCCTTGCATCCCCAGGATGAAGCCTACTTGATCATGGTGGATAAGCTTTTTGATGTGCTGTTGTAATCGGTTTGCCAGTATTTTATTGAAGATTTTTGCATCTGTGTTCATCATGGATATTGGCCTGAAGTTTTCTTTTCTTTCTGAGTCTCTGCCAAGTTTTGGTATCAGGATGATATTGGTCTCATAAAATGATTTGGGAAGGATTCCCTCTTTTTGTATTGTTTGGAATGTTTCAGAAGGAATGGTACCAGCTCTTCTTTGTATGTCTGGTGGAATTCGGCTGTGACCCCATCTGGACCTGGGCTTTTTTTGGGTGGTAGGCTTTTAATCGCTGCCTTAACTTCAGCTCTTGTTATTGGTCTATTCAGGGTTTCAACTTCTTCCTGGTTTAGGCTTAGAAGAATGCAAGTGTCCAGGAATTTATCCATTTCTTCCAGGTTTACTAGTTTATGTGCATAGAGTTGTTTGTAATAATCTCTGATGATAGTTTGTATTTCTGTGGAATCTCTGGTGATATCCCCTTTATCGTTTTTTATTGCATCTATTTGATTATTCTCTCTTTTCTTTTTTATTAATCTGGCTAGTGGTCTGTTTTGTTGATCTTTTTCAAAACCCAGCTCCTGGATTTATTGATTTTTTGAAGGGTTTTTTGTGTCTCTATCTCCTTCAGTTCTGCTCTGATCTTAGTTATTTCTTGTCTTCTGCTAGGTTTTGAGTTTTTTTTTGATCTTGCTCCTCTAGCTCTTTTGATGATAGGTGTCGATTTTGATGATAGGGTGTCGATTTTCGATCTTTCCTTTCTTCTCCTATGGGCATTTATTGCTTTATATTTTCCTCTAGACACTGCTTTAAATGTCTCCCAGAGACTCTGGTACGTCGTGTCTTTGTTCTCGTTGGTTTCGAAGAACATCTTTGTTTTTGCCTTCATTTCATCTTTGTTTTTGCCTTCATTTCATCGTTTATCCAGTCAACATTCAAGAGCCAGTTGTTCAGTTTCCATGAAGCTCTGCGGTTCTGAGTTAGTCTCTGAATTCGGAGTTCTAACTTGATTGCACTGTGATCTGAGAAACTGTTTCTTATGATTTCCGTTCTTTTGCATTTGCTGAGGAGTGATTTACATTCAATTATGTGATCAGTTTTAGAGTAGGTGTGATGTGGTGCTGAGAAGAATGTATATTCTGTGGATTTGGGGTGGAGAGTTCTGTAAATGTCTATTAGGTTTGCTTGTTCCAGGTCTGAGTTCAAGTCCTGGATATCCTTGTTAATTTTCTCTCTCATTGATCTGTCTAATATTGACAGTGGGGTGTTAAAGTCTCCCACTATTATTGTGTGGGAGTCAAAGTCTCTTTGTAAGTCTTTAAGAACTTGCTTTATGTGTCTGGATGCTCCTGTATTGGGTGCATATATATTTAGGATTGTTAGGTCTGCTTGTTGCATTGATCTTTTTACCATTATGTAATGTCCTTCTTTGTCTCTTTTGATCTTTGTTGGTTTGAAGTCTATTTTATCAGAGACGAGAATTGCAACTCCTGCTTTTTTTTTTTTTACTCTTCATTTGCTTGGTAAATCTTCCTCTGTCCCTTTTTTTTTGAGCCTATGTGTATCCTTGCATGTGAGATGCGTTTCCTGGATACAGCACACAGATGGGTTTTGGCATTTTATCCAACTTGCCAGTCTGTGTCTTTTGATTGGGGCATTTAGCCCATTTACATTTAGGGTTAATATTGTTAGGTGTGAATTTGATCCTGCCATTTTAATGTTAGCTGGTTGTTTTGCTCATTAGTTGATGCAATTTCTTCATTGTGTTCATGCTCTTTACCATTTGGTATGTTTTTGGAGTGGCTGGTACTGGTTGTTTCTTTCTATGTTTAGTGCCTCTTTTAGGAGCTCTTGTAAAGCAGGCCTGGTGGTGATGAAATCTCTGAGTACTTGCTTATTCATAAAGGATTTTATTTTTCCTTCACTTAGGAAGCATAGTTTGGCTGGATATGAAATTCTGGGTTGAAAGTTCTTTTCTTTAAGGATGTTGTATATTGGCCTCCATTCTCTTCTGGCTTGTAGGGTTTCTGCTGAGAGCTGCTGTGAGTCTGATGGGCTTCCCTTTGTGGGTAACCCGACCTTTCTCTCTGGCTCCCCTTAGTATTTTCTCCTTGATTTCAACCCTGGTGAATCTGACAATTATGTGCCTTGGGGTTGCTCTTCTTGAGAAATATCTTTGTGGTGTTCTCTGTATTTCCTGGACTTGAATATTTGCCTGCCTTGCTAGGTTGGGGATGTTTTCCTGGATAATATCCTGAAAAGTATTTTCCAGCTTGGATTCATTCTCTCCGTCACATTCACGTACACCTATCAAACGTAGATTAGGTCTTTTCACATAGTCCCATATTTCTTGGAGACTTTGTTCCTTCCTTGTTACCCTTTTTCCTCTAATCTTGCCTTCTTGTTTTATTTCATTGAGTTGATCTTCGACCTCTGATATCCTTTCTTCTGCTTGGTCAATTCAGCTGTTGAAACTTGTGCATGCTTTGCGAAGTTCTCATGTTGTGTTTTCCAGCTCCATCAATTCACTTATATTCCTAAGTTGTTTATTCTCGTTAGCATTTCGTCAAATCTTTTTTCAAGATTCTTAGTTTCTTTGCATTGGATTAGAACATGTTCTTTTAGCTCAGAGAAGTTTCTTATTAATCACCTTCTGAAGTCTGATTCTGTCAATTCTTCGCACTCATTCTCCATCCAGCCTTGTTCTCTTGCTGGTGAGGAGTTGTGATCCCTTGTAGGAGGAGAGGCGTTCTGGTTTCGGGTGTGTTCATCGTTTTTGCGCTGGTTTCTTCCCATCTTTGTGGATTTATCCACCTATCATCTTTGTAGTTGTTGACTTTCAGATTGGGTCTCTGAGTGGATGTCCAGTTTGTTGATGATGAAGTTATTTCTTTCTGTTTCTTAATTTTCCTTCTAACATTCAGGCCCCTCTGCTGTAGGACTGCTGTGGTCCACTCCAGGCCCTGGTTGCCTGGGCATCATCTGCAGCTGCTGCAGAACAGTAAGGGTTGCTGCCAGTTTCTTCTGCTATCTTTGTCCCAGAAGGATTCCTGCCAGATGTCAGTCTAAGCTCTCCTCTATATGAGGTGACTCTTTAGATATATGGGGGTCAGGGAGCTGCTGCTTGACGAGACAGTCTGTCCTTTATAGGAGCTCATGTGCTGAGCTGTGAGCTTCGTTGTTCATTGAGAGATGCTGGGCAGGTATGTTTAAGTCTGCTGCAGCAGAACTAATAAACTCCTTTTTTTCCCCCCAGGTGCTCTGTCCCGGGGAGTTAGGGCTTTGTTTATGAGTTTCTGTTGTCCTGCTGCCTTTTTTCAGGGCTGCCTTGTCCTGCCAGGAGGCAGCCTACTCACTGTCTGCCTCTAGAGGCTTTGCTGAGTTAGCTGTGGGCTCTACTCAGCTGCTGTGTGAACCTCCCTGCAGTCCTGTTTATATGGATATAGTTAGAACTGCCCCAGCAATGGCAGCCCACCTTTGTAATGGCAGACTCTCTCTGTAATGGTGGGCTGTCTCGGCAGTGGTGGGCAGCCTCAGCAATGGCGGACTACCTCCGTAGTGGTGGACTGCCTCATTAATGATGGATGCCCCTCCCCAGCAGAGCTGGACCATCCCGGGTTCAGCTGTGCTTGCTGTGAAACTCTCAATCCAGAGAGTTTCAGATTGCTGTTTTTTTTGTGGGGGTGGGACCAGCTGAGCCTGATCACCTGTCTCCCTGCCTCAGAGCGAACGGTTGACTGTCTCCCAGGTGTTCCAGTCGCCTGTTGAAAAGGTGCTGGGATCTGTGCGATTTCCCGTGCAGCAACCCACTGCTCCTGCACCAGCTGAAACAGCTGCGCTGAGATTTGTGGTGCTTTTTTGCCCGGGACTCTCCTGGCCTGGCTCCCTGTTTCAGTCCCCTTTTCTATCAGTTGAACGGCGGCTCTGTCTTCCTGTAGCTCCAATTGCCAGCTAAAATGGTGCCCACAGAGAACTGCCGCACTGGGGCGCCGGTCAAGACAGCCGCGCAGGCCAAAACAGCCACACCAGGGCACCGGCCAAAACAGCCTGAAACAGCCACGCTGGAGACCTGTGGGGCTCCTCCGCCTGGGAATCTCCTGGTCTGTGGGCAATAAAAATCCATCTGGAAATGCAGCATCCACTCACCCTCCGTGCTTTCGCTGGGAGCTGCAATCCTGAGCTGCTCCTAATCGGCCATCTTGGATCCATCTCCCGAGCCTGAATAATTTAACCTTATGTGATTCCTTGGCCCAATCTTGACTTGTTTTCTGACCTTTGTTTGCTCCTGCTACTCTTGGCTTCTTTATTTCACTGAATGTTTCATGTGTCTCCTTCTTTTGGAGTCTTTACATATGTTGGTTCTTCTTGAACAAGGTTTTTACAACATTTGTCCCCTTATAGCTCTGTTCCTCCCTCCCCAATCTCTCTTTATATTTTAGCTTAAATGTCACTTTTTCAGACAGTGAGGTCTCTGTACCCATTATCCCTATCCTTCAATCTCATATTCCCACTGCCTTGTTCAAGTTTCTTTCAGATCTATATTTATGTATGTATATCTACTCTGGCTACTTTACTTTAAAGAAATTATTATTTTTTAAATATTTTAATTTCCATAAGTTTTTGGGGAACTGGGGGTATTTGGTTACATGAGTAAGCTCTTTAGTGGTGATTTGTGAGTTTTTGGAGCACCCATCATCCGAGCAGTATACACTGAACTCAATTTGTAGTATTTTATCCCTCATTCCCCTTTCATCCTTTCCCACCAAGTCCCCAAAGTCCATTGTATCATTCTTATGCCTTTGCATCCTCATAGTTTAGCTCCCACTTAACAGTGAGAACATACGATGTTTGGTTTTTCATTCCTGAGTTACTTCACTTAGAATAACAATCTCCAGTTCTATCCAGGTCGCTGCGAATGCTATTAATGCATTCCTTTTTATGGCTTAGTAGTATTCCATTTTGTGTGTGTGTGTGTGTGTGTGTGTGTGTGTGTGTGTGTGTGTGTGTGTGTGTGTGTGTGTGTATCACAGTTTCTTTATCCACTCATTGATTGATGCACATTTGGGCTGGTTCCATATGTTTGCAATTGCAAATTATACTGCTGTAAACATGCATGTGTAAATACCTTTTTCATAAAATGACTACTCTGCCTCTAGATAGATACCCCGTAGTGGGATTGCTAGATCAAATGGTAGTTCTACTTTTAGTTCTTCAAGGAATCTGCACACTGGTTTCCATAGTGATTGTACTAGTTTACATTCCCACCAGCAGTGTAGAAGTGTTCTCTTTTTACCTAATATACACCAAAATCTATTATTTTTTTATTATGGCCATTTTTGCAGGAGTAAGGTGGTTACATTGTGGTTTTGATTTTCATTTTCCTGATCATTAGTGATGTTGAATATTTTTTTATGACCAAGAACCCAAAGCAAATGCAACAAAAACAAAGACAGATGGGACTTAATTAAACTAAAGAGCTTCTGTACAGCAAAATAAACAGTCAGCAGAGTAAACAGACAACCCACAGAGTTGGAGAAAATATTCATAATCACTACATCTGACAAAGGACTAATATCCAGAATCTACAAGAATTCTATCAAATTAGCAAGAGAAAACCAAACCATCCTATCAAAAACTGGGCTAAGGGCATGAATAGACCGTTCTCAAAAGAAGATGTACAAATGGCCAACAAACAAACAAAAAAAGTATTTTTAACTTTTTTGGGCACATAGTAGTGGTATATATTTATGGGGTACAGGAGATATTTTGATACAGGCATGCAATGCATAATAATTCACATCAGGGTAATGGGAGTTTCTTCACTTCAAGTATTTATTCCTTTTTACTACAAACAATTCAGTTATACTCTTTTAGCTATTTTTAAATGTACAAAAAATTATTGTTGGCTGTAATCACTCTGTTGTGCTAGCAAATACTAGATCTTATTCATTTTACCCATCTATATTTTTGAACCCATTATCCATCCTTCTCCCACTACCCTTCCTAGCCTCTGGTAATCATTGTTCTACTCTCTATCTTCATGAATTCAGTCATTTTAATTTTTAGCTCCCACAAATAAGCAAGAAGATGCAAACTTTGTCTTTCTGTGTCTGGCTTATTTCACTTAACGTAATGACTTGCAGTTCCATCCATGTTATTGCAAGTGACAGGATCTCATTCTTTTTTATGGCTGAATAGTATTCCATTGTGTATACGTAACAACATTTTCTTTATACATTCATCTGTTGATGGACACTTAGGTTGCTTCCAAATCTTGGTTATTGTGAATAATGCTGCAATAAACATGAAAGTGGATATCTCTTCGATCTACTGATTTACTTTCTTTTGGGTATATTACGGGGAGTGGGATTGCTGGATCATATGGTAGTTCTATTTTAGTTTTTTGAGGAACTTTGAAACTGCTCTTCATAGTGATTGTACTAATTTCCACTTCCAACAGCAATGTATGAGGGTTCCCTTTTCTCTACATTCTTGTCAGCATTTGTTATTGCCTGAGTTTTAGCTAAACACTATGTTAACTGAGGTGAGATGATATCTTGTTGTGGTTTTGATTTGCATTCTCTGATGATCCGTGATGTGGAGCACCTTCTTGTATGCCTGTTTTCCATTTGTGTGTCTTCTTTTGAGAGATGTCTATTCAGATCTCTTCCCCAGGTTTTAATCGAATTATTAGATCTTTTCCTATAGAGTTATTTATACTCTTTATTCTGGTTGTTAATCCCTTCTCAGATGGATAGTTTGCACATATTTTCTCCCATTCTTTGGGTTGTCTCTTCACTTGGTTGATTGTTTGCTGTGCAGAGCATTTTAAGTTGATGTGACCCTATTTGTCCATTTTTGCTTTGGTTGACTGTGTTCATAGGGGCTTACTCAAGAAGCCTTTGCCCAGTCTGATGTCCTGAAGAGTTTCCTCAATGTTTTTTTTGGTAATAGTTTCATAGTTTGAGAGAATAGATTTCAGTCTTTAATCCATTTTGATTTGAGTTTTGTACATGGGAAGAGGGGTCTAGTTTCATTCTCTTAGATATAGATATCCAGTATTCTCAGCCCCACTTATTGGAGAGACTGTCCTTTCCCCAATATATGTTCTCGACAGCCTTCTCAAAAATGAGTTCACTGGAAATATACACCTCTACAGTGATGTTTCTGGTTTCTGTCTTCTGTTCCATTGGTCTTTGTGTCTGTTTTTACGTCAGTATTGTGCTGTTTTGTTCACCATAGCTCTGTAGTTTAATTTGAAGTCAGGTAATGTGATCCTTCCAGTTTTGTTGTTCTTGCTTAGGATAGCTTTGGCTATCCTGGGTCTTTTGTGGTTCCATATAAATAATAGGATTTTTTTTTTCTATTTCTGTGAAGAATGGCAGTGATATTTTGATAGGGATATCATTGAATACATAGATTGCTTTGGGTAGTAGGGACATTTAACAATATTAATTTTTACAATTCATGAACAGAGAATATCTTTCCATTTTTTTTCTGTCCTCTTCAATTTCTTTCATCAGTGTTTTGTAATTTTCATTTTAGAGAACTTTTATTTCCTTGGTTAATTCCCAGGTATTTAATTTTCCTTGTAAATGGGATTACTTTCTTGATTTCTTTTTCAGATTGTTCACTATTGGTATATAGAAATGCTACTGATTTTTGTATGTTGATTTTGTATCCTGCAACTTTATGGAATTTATTCTAATAGTTTTTTTGGTGGAGTCTTCAGGTTTTTTCAAATGTAATGTCATATTGTCTGCAAACAAGGACAATTTACCTTCTTCCTTTCTAATTTTAGATAACCTTAATTCCTTTGTTTTGTTTGATAGGTAGGACTTTCAGTACTATGTTGAATAATAGTGGTGAAAGTGGGCATCCTTGTCATGTTCCAGATCTAGGAGGAAAGGCTTTCAGTTTTTCCCATTCAGTATGATATTAGCTATGGGTCTGTCTTAAATGACTTTTGTTATGTTGAGGTACTTTCCTTCTATACACAGTTTATTCAGGGTTTTATCATGAAAGGATGTTGAATTTGAATTTTATCAAATACCATTTTTTTTTAGCATCAATTGAAGTGATTTTATGGTTTTTGTCCTTCATTGTGTTGATTTTATATATCACATTTATTAATTTGCATATGTTGAACTATGCCAGCATCCCAGGGATAAATCCCACTTGGTCCTAATGAATGATCTTTTTAATGCATTTAGAAGTTGCTTTACTAGTATTTTGTTGAGGGTTTTTGCATCAATGTTCATCAGCTTATTGGCCTGTAGTTTTCTTTTTTTGATGTGTGTTTGCTTTATTTTGGTGTCAGGATAATACTGGTCTTGTAGAATGAGTTTGGAAGTATTCCCTCCCCCTCTGTTTTTTGTAATAATTTAAGTAGAATTGGCATTAGTTTTAAAAAATATTTGGCATAATTCAGCAGTGAAATCATTGGGTCTAAGGTTTTTTGTTTTTTAACGGGAAAATTTTTATTATTTCAATCTCATTACTTGTTTTTGGTTTGTTTAGGTTTTGGATTTCCTTATGGTTCAATCATGGTAGATTGTATGTGTTTAGGAATTTATCCATTTCTTCTAGGTTTACCAATTTATTGGCATATAGTTGCTCATAGTAGCCACTAATGATCCTTTGAATTTCTGCGATATCAGTTTTACTGTCTTCCTTTTTATCTCTGATTTTACATTTGAGTCTTCTGTCTTTTTTTCTTAGTCTGGCTAAAGATTTGTTAATTTTGTTTATCTTCTCAAAAAACAACTTTTTATTTTTGATTTTTTTATTGTTTTCTTGATTTCAATGTCATTTATTTCTAGTGTTATTTTTTTTTACTTTAGGAATTTTGGGTTTGATTTGCTCTTGCTTTTCAAATTCTTTAAGATGCATCATTTGGTTGTTTATTTGAAATTTTTCTACTTTTTAACTGTAGGTGCTTATCATTCCTCTTAGTTCTGCTTTTGCTGTATCCTATAGGTTTTGGTATGTTACATTTCCATTATCATTTATTTCAAGAAAATTTTCAATTTTCTTTTAATTTCTTCATTGATCCACTGTTCATTAAGGAGCATATTATTTAATTTCCATGTGCTTGCATAGTTTCCAAAATTCCTTTTGTTATTGATTTCCAGTTTAATTCCATTTTGGTCAGAGAATATTCTTGTTATTATTTCAGTTTTTTCCGAATGTTTTAAGACTTGTTTTGTGGTGCAACATTTTGTCTGTTCTTGAGAATGATCCATGTGCTGAAGAAAATAATGTGTATTCTGTAGTCATTAGATGAAATGTTCTGTAAATATCTGTTACTTCTATTTGGTTTGTAATGCTGGTTAATCTGATGGTTTGTTTTGTTTATTTTGTGTCTGGAAGATCTGTTCAATACTGAAAGTGATGTGTGGAAGCCTATAGCTATTATTTTATGGGGTTCTATCTGTCTCTTTTGCTCTAGTAATATTTGCTTTATTTATTTGGATGCTCCAGTGTTGGGTGCATATATATGCACAATTTTTATATCTTCTGGTTGAGTTGACTTTATTATTATTATACAATAACGTCCTTCATCTCTTTTTATAGTTTTGTCTAATATAAGTAGAGCTACTTTTGTCTTCTTTGGTTTCCATTGGCTTAGAATATCTTTATTCATTCCTTTATTTTTAGTTTATGTGTATCTTTATATGTGAAGTGTGTTTCTTGTAGGCAGCTGATCATTGGGTCTTTTGATTGTACAAATGTCTTTTGATTATACAGTTTAGTACTTTTTTGTTCAGTTTTCATTATTAATAAGTAAGCACTTAACTCCTGCCATTTTGGTTTCTGGTCTTCTCTTACTTCCTTTCTACATTCCTGTCTTTCTTTTTTTTTTTGAGACAGGATCTCACTCTGTCACCACGGCTGGAGTGTAGTGGTGTGATTTTGGCTCACTGCAACCTCTGCCTCAAAGATTCAAGCAATTCTTCTGCCTTAGCCTCCCAAGCAGCTGAGATTACAGGCATGTACCACCATGCCTGGCTAATTTTTGTATTTTTGTAGAAACAGGATTTCACCATGTTGGCTAGGCTGGTCTTGAACTCCTGACCTCAAGTAATCCACCCACCTCTGCCTTTCAAAGTGCTTTGATTATAGGTGTGAGCCACCACACCTGGCCCCCTGTCTTCCTTTTAATGAAGGTTATTTTTCTCTGGTGGTACATATTAATTTCTTGCTCTTAGTTTTTGTGTATCAGTTGTATGTGTTTTGATTTGAGTTTGCCATGAGGCTTGCAAACATGATCTTATAACCTGTTATTTTAAACTGATGAAAACTTAACACTGATTTCATAAATAAGCAAAGAAGGAAGCAGAAAACTAATAAAAACTCTACACTTTGTCCCTCTGCTTTATAACTTTTATTTTTTCTCTTTATATCTTATTGTACTATCTTTGTATTAAAAAGTTGTAGCTATTATTTTTGCTTCAGTTCATCTTTTAGTATTCTTACTCAAGATATGAGTAGTTTACACGCCACAATTATTGTGTTATGCTATTCTATGTTTTTCTGTGTCCTTGCTATTACCAGTGAGTTTTATACCTTCAGATGATTTCTTATTGGTCGTAAACATTCTTCCCCCTGCCCCCGCACCCTGCGTTGAAGAATTCCCTTTAGCATTTTTTGTAGGGGAGGTCTGGTGTTGATGAAATCTATCAGCTTTTGTTTGTCTGGGAGAATCTTTATTTCTCCTTCATGTTTGGTGGATATTTTTGCTGGACATATTATTCTAGGAAAAAGTCTCTTTTTCCCTTCAGCACTTTAAACATATCATGCTACTCTTCCCTGGCTTGTAGAGTTCCCACTGAGAAGTTTTCTGCCAGACATACTGGAGCACCATTGTTGAGTATTTGTTTCTTTTCTCTTCCTACTTTTAGGATCCTTTCTTTATCCTTGCCTTTCAGAGTTTTATTATTAATGATCTTGCAGTAGTCTTATTTGTGTCGAATCTGCTTGCTGTTCTGTAACCTCTTTGTGCTTGAATATTGATATCTTTCTCTAGGTTTGGGAAGTTCTGTTATTATCTCTTTGAATAAACTTTCTATCTTTGTCTTTACCTCCTCTTTAAAGCTAATATCTCTTAGATTTACCTTTTTGAGGCTATTTTCTAGATCTTGTAGGTATGCTTGATTGTTTTTAAATTATTTTTTCTTTTGTCTCCTCTGACTGTGTATTTTCAAATAGCCTGTTTTACTAATTCTTCTACTTGATTAGTTCTGTTGATAAGACACTCTGATGCATTCTTCAGTGTGTCAATTGCATTTTTCAATTCCAGAATTTATGCTTGATTCTTTTAAATTATTTCAATATCTTTGTTAAATTTATCTGATAGGATTCTTAATTTCTTCTCCGTGTTACCTTGAATTTCTTGAATAGCTGTGTTTCCTAAAAACAGCTGTTTTGATTTCTCTGAAAGATCACCTATCTCTGTCTCTCTGGGATTAGTTTTGTTTACCTTATTTAGTACATTTGGTAAGGTCATGTTTTCCTGGATAGCCTGGATGGATGCTTGTGGATGTTCATCAGTCTGGGAATTGAAGGCTTAGGTATTTATTATTGCCTTTGCAATCTGGGTTTGTTTGTACTTGTCCTTTTTCTGAAGGCTTTCCAGGTATTTAGAGGGACTCTAAATTTTGGGTCACTGCAGCCATATCTGCATTAGGGAGCACCTGAAGCCCCATAACACTGTGGCTTTTATAGTGGTACCACCTTGGTGGACTTGGATCTGATCCAGAATAATTCTCTGGATTACCAAAGAGATTCTTGCTTTCTTCTCTTATATTTACCCCAACAAATAGAGTCTCTCTCTCTGTCTCTCTCTCTCTCTCTCTCTCTCTCTCTCTCTCTCTCTCTCTCTCTCCTGTGCTTCCTAGAACTGGGGGAGTAGTGACACAGTTGCTCCTACGGCCACCACCAATGGGAATATGCTGAGTTAGAGCCGAAGCCAGCATGTAGTGGGTCTCATCCAAGGGCTGTCATAACCACTTCCTGGCTAACATTTATGTGTGCTCAAGTTCCTAGGTCTCTGCAATCATCTACTGGTAAAGCTAGCCAGGCTTGTGTCCTTCCCTTCAGGGCAATGAATTTCCTGTGGCCCCAGGTAGGTTCAGAGATGCTCTCTGGGAGCGAGGGTCTGGAATTAGAAACTTAGGAATCTACCTGGTGCTCTGTTTTGTGCAGTAAACTAATACTTAAGCTACAAGACCATGTCCTTCCCACACTTTTCTTTTCTTTCCTTCCCAGAAGAATCTCTCCCCATTACTACCACCACCTAGGCTTACAGTGAACACTACCTGGCTACCTGAAGAGCTTGCTTGGTGCTCTACTCCACTGCAACCCAGCTGGTACCTATGTTGTAAGACAAAGCCCTCCTTTACTCTTCTCTCTCCTTCTCTGAAGCAGAATGAGTCTCCCCCATGACCACTGTAATTGGGAATGTGCTGGGTCTGACTGGAAGCCAGCACTTCTCTGAATTCCACTTAAGGCCCATGGCGAGTACTGCCTGGCTACCACTGTTGACTATTCAGGGCCCAGGGGTTCTTTAATCAGTAGGTATGAATCTTGCCTTGAGTGGATTTTTCTCTTCAAGGCAGTGGGTTCCCTTCTGGACCAGGGTGTGTCTAGAAATATCATCTGGGAGCTAGGGCTTGAAATGGGTATCTGAGGTCTCTGCTCAGTGCCTTATTCTACTGTGGATGAGCTGGCATCCAAGTTACAAGACAAAGTACTCTTTACTCTCTTCTCTTCAAGCAGAAGGAAGGAGTCTTTTCCAGAGCTGTGTACTACTTTGCTGGATGTTGGGGGAAAGGTGGTGCAAGCCCTCCCTTGGCTGCCCAATCTGGTGTCTTATTAGGTCTTTTGCCCTCCATGTCCACTGGCACTGAGCCCAGTGAAGCACTAGGACTTGCCCAGGAATTGTGGTTCAAGACCAGACCTTGAACTTCTGGCCTCGGGTTCAGTCCCTCTTTCTAACAACAAAAAAGTTAGCTTGATATGTTGGCATGAACCTCAGCTACTTGGAAGGCTGAGGCAGGTCACTTGAGCCCTGGAGTTTGAGGTTACAGTGAGCCATTATCATACCACTGCACTCCAGCCTGAGTGACAGAGTGAGAGTCTGTCTCTAAAGAAGAAATAATAAAAAAGAAATGTTTGTTTCATGCATGTAGTAGTGCACTTGGTGAGAAGTGGTCGGATTCTGGACATATTTGAAAAATAAGGCTGGTAATATTTACTGATGGATTTTATGTGGTTGAAAGAAAAAGAAAAGGGAGGTGGAGTCAAGAATGGCTCTAAGGTTCTTTGTGGATGATCAGCTTAAAGAATGGAGTTACCAACAGCAGAAATAAGAAAGATGCAGGAGGGGTAGCTTTGAGTTGGAGAGGTGGGGCCAAAAAGGAACTCAAAGGTAGCCATGTTAAGCTTTAGATGTCTGTTGGCCTTCTAAGTGTAGCTGTCAAGTAGGCTGCTGGATGTATATGTCTGGCTGGAGATATAGAGGTGGGAGCTGGCATGAAGAAAGTATTTAAAGTCATAAGACTGAATGAGGTCACCAAGGCTGGAGTCCTTTACCTTCATTTTGTTCCTTCTTTTTCATCTGTGAGGATCTACTTGTAGGTCAAGATCCAGCTTCTGCATCCTCTGTCCTGTGAAGCCTTGCTCAGCTCTCTGATGCAGGGCCACTGTGCTCTCTTCCTACTGTGCTACATATTCCACATTGGATTACAATTGCTTTTATTTAAAATAAGTTTTAAGACCTTCGAATTAGACCAAAGTTTTTTTATATGCAAGTATCATGTCTTCTTTGCCTTTAGAATAGCTTCTGTTGTACAGCAGATGTTCAATAAAAATCTCTTAAATGATTGATGGTAGATTGATTAAAATATGTTCAAATGCCCATGTCCAGTACTTTGGGACTGAGGAAGAGCTGCGTGAACTGAGTGTGCCTGACTGCACTTGAAGGGAAATGCCTTTCAAACATGTGCTCCTCACTGAGGTAGAGTAAAACTTGGGTGCAATGAATACTACTTAGGGGTTTAAGATTTCCTTGGTATCTATATATATTAGTAAAAAACAGACTTTGCCAATTTGATAACTTAAAATGTTTCTATTTTGCATAAAATGAGGCCAAACGAGAGACCATTAGGTTCAATGCATGTTCTTTTTGTATGTAAAACTACTATTCATTTGTTTTAGTGTATTAGCAAATGAAAGAAACCATTTATTTTCTATCCATCGAGCTATATTTCAAATAATTTCATGTTACACATTTATAGATAGGCTTTGTTGGAAAAATAAAACTAGTTAAATGTTTTTAACCCCACAGGTATTTAAATTTCTAAATTGCTGATTCAAATTTAGTCTCTGGGGATGGAAAATAGAATATATTTTTTTTTCTTAAAAAATAAAGTTTTCATTCCAATCTTATTTACTTATTTAGAGTTGGAATTTTACTCTTGTCAGCCAGGCTGGAGTGCAGTGGCCTGGTCTTAGCTCACTGCAACCTCTGCCTCCCGGGTTCAAGTGATTCTCTTGCTTCACCCTCCCAAGTAGCTGGGATTATAGGTGCACACCACCATGCCCAGAAAATTTTTGTGTAGAGTAGAGATAGGGTTTAACCATGTTGTCCAGGCTGGTCTCAAACTCCTGTCCTCAGGTGATCCACCTGCCTTTCTGTCCCAAAGTGCTAGGATTACAGGTGTGAGCCACTGCGCCTGGCCCTAATCTTATTTTGTTACTATAAGACAAAATGAAAATAACTCATCATTTCACTAGTTAGAGATAATCAACATTCTATTAACATTTAGGTATTTTTGCTAATCTGTGTTTTATACATATATATTTACAAACTTAGAATAAAATGTACATACAGTATTTTGCTTTTATGTTTTTTATTTTTTATAAGATATTTGATAAGATGTGATTTTTAATGGTTTCTAAACATTCTATTATAGATACACCATGATTAAAAGATATTCCCTATATACCATTTGGGTGTTTCTAAATTTTAAAAATAACCACAAAAGTATATTACTGCATAAAAGACAATAGTATTTTTATGGTTTTTGATATATTTTTCTAAAATGTTCTCTAAAAGGATTCTAACAAATTTCCATTGGTATCAAAAGTATATGAGAGTTTCTGTCTCCATGTATCTTCTCTAACAGCTGGACTCATTATTAAATACAATTTATTTGCTAGTTTGAGGTGCTAATCAAATATACCTTTTAAAAAATAGTCTTAAAGCATGCATTTTTTTTAATTTTGAGAAGGTTTTCACTTATTTATTGACTGTATTATTTTTATGTGTATATTGTGTATACATGGCCTTTTACCTTTTTCTATTGCATATAATCCTATTTTCATTGATTTGTAAGAGTTCTTTACATATTAGGTTTAACATATAAAATTGTTTTCATAGGTCAAAAACAGTTGAATATCAGGAACTTCATATAATTTAACTTAACATGTTGTATTTTATATTGCTTGCCAATGTTTTCCGAGTTTGTCCTTTGTTCTTTTTGTGTTGTATTCTTAAGCCTATAACAAGTTTAAAATTTTAATGTAATTTAATTTAGAGATCCTTTCCTTTGTAGTTTCATCTGTTGCTTTCTTATAGCAAAAGTTCTTACCGTCTCAAAGGAAGATAAATATAGTTTCACATTTTTAAATTGCACTTTAAAAATACATCTGGAATTTTGTTTCAATGTATTGTTAAGGCACAGATCTGTTTACTAAGCGATAAAACCATTATTTACAGATTCCTGAGCAAAATTCTGTTTTTTAATTTCATGCCCCATTGGTGAAATCACAAAATAACTATATGACTTAGGAATGTAATATCTTTGACCTGATTCTTCATAAAGTACATTATTCTGGTGACTTAGCTTAGCTGATGCACTTCACAGACCAGCAATAATTCAGAGACCTTCATTTTGTCAATGTTAACACTGCTTTTAAGATTGAAGCTGTAGGATACACATATTGGATTTCATTGGTGATTCCTTTCAGCATAACATTCTATCATTCGTAGAACCATACTCATTAGCCCACATGAATAATATTGTTAAAATATTTATCAGATGCAAAAATCCTCGACAAAATACTAGGTAATCAAATCTAACACCACATAGTACATCATGATCAAGATCAAATGAGTTTCATCCCAGGGATACAGGGGTGATTTAACATATATAAGTCAATAAATGTGATATATCACATAAACCAAATTTAAAACACATATGGTTATCTCAATAGATGAAGAAAAAACATTTGATAAAATCCAGTATGTCTTTATGATAAAAAAAACTCTCAATAAAATAGGCATAGAAGGGACTTACCTCAAAGTAATAAAAGCCTTATATGACAAACCCACAACCAGCATCATGCTGAATGAGAAAAATTGAAAACATTTCCCTTGAGAACTGGAACAAGACAAGGATGTTCACTTTCACTACTTTTATTCAACATAGTACTAGAAGTCCTAGCCAAAGCAATCAGATAAGAGAAAGAAATAAAGGGCATCCAAAATAGTAAGTCAAATTACTCTTGGAAAAGAGTAAGTCAAATTGTCTCTGTTTGCCAATGATATGATCGTATGCCTAGAAAACCCTAAAGACTCATTCAAAAAGCTCTTAGATCTGATAAACAAATTCAGTACCCGAAATCAATGTATACAGATCAGTAGCACTGCTGTACACTAACAACAACAAAAATGAGAATCAAATGAAGAACTCAGTCACTTTTACAACTGCAAAAAAAAAAAACCACACCAAAACCCCAAAAAGCCACACACACGCACGCGCACACAAATTCCCCCCAAAAACTGCCACCACCAACACACACACACAAAATAGGCACACACTTAACCAAGGAGGTGAAAGAGCTCTATAAGAAAAACCACAAAACAATGCTGGAAGTAACCATAGATGACACAAACAAATGGAAACAAATTCCATTCTTCAAGAATGGGAAGAATCAATATTGTGAAAATGAACATAATGCCCAAAGCAGTCTACAAATTCCCCAGAATTCCTATCAAAATAACATCATAATTCTTTACCGAACTAGAAAAAACAATCCTGAAATTCTTATGGAACCAGAAAAGAGTCCACATAGCCAAACCAATACTAAGCAAAAAGTGCAAATCTGAAGGCATCATATTATCCAACTTCAAATTATACTACAAGGCTATAGTCACCCAAACAGCATAGTAATGGTATAAAAACAGGCAGATAGACCAATGGAACAGGATAGAGAACCCAGAAATAAAGCCAAATTTACAGTGGACTGATCATTGACAAAGCATACAAAAACACGAATTGAGTAAAGGACACCCTATTCAATAGATGGGGCTGGGAAAACTGGCAGGCCACATGTAGAAGAATAAAACTGGATCCCCTTTCCTTGCCTTATGCAAAAACAAGCTGAAGATGGATCAAAGACTTAAATCTAAAACCTGAAACCATAACTAAACACCACCTGTACCCCAAAAACTATTGAAATTTTTTTAAAAATTAAAAACGATTGAAGGCTTTAATGTCCCTAAACAAATTACATACTATATTTTCATTCTTCACACAGCTTTTTGAAATTTATTCATTCAACCTTTTTTTGGTGCTATGTGTTTTTTTAAACGGTGGTAAAATATACATAACATAAAAATTTACCATTTTAAGCATTTTAAAATGTACAGTTCTGTGGCATTAGGTACATTAATATTGCTGTGCAATCATTACCACTATCCATCTCCAGAACTTTTTTATCTTTCCTAAGTAAAACTCTGTATCTCTCAACCCCCTCCCCTATCCCCTGGAAACCACCATTCAACTTTGGGTTTCTACAAATATGACTACTCTAGGAATCTCATCTAAAAAGAATAGTTTTTAGGATACAGGTGGTTGTTGGTTACATGGGTAAGTTCTTTAGTGGGCTTTTCTGGGATTTTGATGCCTCTGTCAGCTGAGCAGTACCCAATATATGGTCTTTTATCCCTCATCTCCCTGCAAGCTTTCCTCCTACCCTGATTCCCCAAATTCCATTATATCATTCTTATGCCTTTGTATCCTCATAGCTTAGCTCCCAGTTATAAGTAAGAATGTATGATATTTGCTTTCCTATTCCTGAGTTGCTTCACTTGGAAAAAAGACCTCCAGCTCCATTCAAGTTGCTGCAAAAAGACATTATTTCATTCCTTTTTATGGCTGAGTAGTATTCCATTATGTATATACACACATATCACATTTTCTTTATCCACTTGTTGGTTGATGGGCACTTAGGTTGATTCCATATCCTTGCAATTGTGAATTGCTTCATTTGCATGTTTTTAGAAAACAAAATACTTTGAAGAGCCTTGTTAGTGATATTTAAGAAACCTCAATGATTGGAGAACAAACTCAATAAAAAAAATTTTAAAGCATTTTCTAAGGATCAGAGGCCAGTTAAATGTCCCCAGGTCCCACTGTGGGCAAGCAAGCAAGCCAGGGGTAGGAGTCATATCACACTGCATAATAGAAGGCAAAGAAGCTTGAACACCCCAGGGAAAAGTTAGAAGGAGGATCCAGAGAAAGGGGAGCAAAGGACAAAAAGAGGAAAGATGAGAGTCTTGATAGCAGGGAAGCTAAGAAAGAAGTCCAGTGAATGTAGGTGTCTGATATGATATTTTTCCTAAATGTTCTGTGTTTTATCATGTAGGTCTCCCAAGTCTACATGATTCCTAACCCATTCTCCACCATATATTTGGAAAACTTTTTAAAAAGGAAAAAATAACCTTGCAAAGTCCTAGCTATTTATTGGATTTCTGAATGTACAATGTTACTAAATGTACAATGTTACAAATCTGGGTTAATGCAGGCTGAACAATTGGGGTGTGGCAGGGAGGATAGCCGATGTTGGGTTAGTTTCAACTACAAAATCTACAGCAGGACAGATCCAGGTTTGTGGGGCCTAAAGCTAACACGATTTGAGGTATTATCTTTAAGAAAAATTCCACAAAAATACAAAGTTAGCTACAGGGACTTGGAAGAGGCCCATACAAGTGAGGGGTACTGAAATCAAAGCTTCATTGGCGTCAAAGTAAATGATCATCTGTCTATGTATCAGGCAAATTGTAGAGACTTTTCCTAAAAGAAATGCAAATGTTGGGCAAGACTTTCTTCACATAGGAGAACCTCAGAACTCTGGATAGAGGGGCAAAGGGATGGGAATATTTAAAATAAAGTTATTTATAAAGTCAGTGTTTATCATTAATTACCTAAATCATTTCCTACCTGCTCATCACTGACACACTCTTTTAAAAATGCATATCTGATACGGAAACCATCTCCTTATGTTATATAATCATATAGGAACAGTTTATGTCATTACATTTAAATACATGGTAATTCCCAATGTCAAGGTGAGTATATTTAGAACATTGATTGCACTGGTTTCCAGTTACTCTTATTAAGATTTACCAAGAATCTGCATGAATTATAGAGTACATTATTATTATAATTATGGGAGAAAATAGAATGTAAATTGGACTTTAAAAAAAAAATTCTACTGAGGAATGTGTTTAGTATTCTGCTTTGACCATTGAACTTTCCTAATCTATCCCTTTTCATCAGTTCAGTGCCTTTACTTCCAGAATTGTTCACTGAGAATCCATAGAAAAACATCAGAAAAAGAACCTTAAAAACATGTCTAAGAAGCAGATTGTTCATCTTAATTTGGTTTTTCTACTGCATTAATGTTGACTTGGTGTGACATGGCTCAAGGGGCAGCAGGAAATAAAACTCCATTTGATGGTTCTACTTTGCCACAGTACTCCCTTCCCCCCTTCTCTTGGTAACAACCCCAGCTTTTCCTTTGGAGGACCACACCTATTCCCATCCCTCTGCTCCTGTCTGTCTCAAGGGGCCTGAAGGGAGGGCATGTGACCCAGGCTAGACCAATTGGACTTTCTTTCCTGGGAGACTGCATCTATCTATAGCAGGATGAAAAACAGATGGAAGCTATTAGGGCTGAGTGTGTTCAGGGGCACAGACCAAAGAAGACGCGATTGTCAGTGAATTCCTGACAGTTTCCTGGAGCTGTCCTTCCAGCAGCACAGGGATCCAGCAATTCCTTGGAATATGTTCACTATTCAGAATGCCTCCAACAAAGTCCTCATATGCTTAAGTTGGAAACAGTTGGTCTCTGTTGCTAGCAACCAATGTGCCCTAAAGTGGGGATAGAGAGAAGTTTATCACTAAGTTAATAGGGTCTCACTTCTCATTTTCCAGTCTTGTTCATTTCTCTCTATACTCTTGAAGCTACATTTGACAGAAATCTGAAAAGAATCTTAAAAGTACAAATACCCTCTACTCCTTCAAAAATGTTTCATACAAATTTTAAAACATTTAGTTCCTTTTATACTTCACCAAATCTGCTATACCATGTCTAAAACACAAGTGAGATGAAATATAAGAATAGTAGTGTCTCAGGTGGTAATTCCCAAAAGGAGATTCCTTTTTCCAAATGCTTATAAATCCAGGAGAGTTTGGAGATTTAAAAAATTATCTCTTCCGGTTTGAGACTTCACTGAGATTTTTCTTTACACGCTCCTTAAGACCTAATTTGAAGGTTTATATTAACTCTTGGGGGACTTGAAGCTTACAATATTAGTTAAAATTAGTTAATTAATTTTTAAAATAGTTAAAAATACTTCTGACAGTTTTTTATTTGTGTATGTTCATACAATTCGAAAGAGATTAATTTGGACAAATTGAAATTGGCAAGCCAGTTACCTCTAATAGCATCCAAATTGTTTATTCTACTTAAACAGCAAAATAAGTAGATATAGAGAACCTCTGGCATTTTCCAAGCTCGGCATTTCCCTAATGTCTTCATCAGCAGCCTAAGAGGCTACCATGGGACACTGGAACATGCAGAGAGAAAGTGAGTCCCCTGTGGAATCACTCAGAAAAGATCTCCCTTGCCTTTCTGTATTGGATCACCCTGAAAACCTGTGCTTTCTCCCTTCCCTGCCCAAGACAGGACTTACACAACAACTGCTCTAATGTCTTCAGTATAAATTTTCCAGAGTTGGGCTAAATATATTTCTAGACTTGTAGTTGAAAGCACTTTTAAAAGAGCAAAGTAAATCTATGTCTGATGTGGTATTATGTTAAATTTTTATAAATTGCTAATAATTACAAAACCTTTGACTTTTTCTGCCTGTACTTCTGAGTCATTCCAATCAGGACAAGCCCTATCAAGAAGCAGTCTACCTGGTCTTTTAAAGAGTATTTACTAAACTTACCTCAAGCCTGGATGTAGGAGGGGAAAGTGTAGAGTTTTAGCAACATACATGAACTTTAGATAACATTTGCTGGCACTGGGATTATGAAGGTAATGTGGACTACAGTGTCAAAGAGAAATGCAAATGATAAAAATGTTGGTGACACTCATATTTGGGGAAAGCAAAGTTAAATAGAATATTAATTGGGTTTCACTAAAATAGCAGTGTGAGTTACAGGATAGGGAAATAACATCAGAAAATGTCATTTTGTTGCTCATCTAACAGCGGTACACATGTCCGTGTTTCCACATGTCCCATCTCTGGGGAAGAATCTCAAGTTGTTTCCCTTCAGTCACCCAGGTAAAGGTATGTGGATTGACTCTCCACACTCCCCATCCCCCTGGGTGTCAAGGACTTAAACGTCCCTTTTTGTTTGTATTCTGTAGCCGAGGTTGGAGAGTTGGACTGGTAAGTGTCTGAATCCTTAAAAGGGGCAGATTTATACTGGGGGTTTCAGACAGAGCTGAACAGGCATTCCTGTAGTGCATTACATCAGCTATCGATGAAGTTCCTCACTAGACACCCACGAGAAAAGCAGCTGCCATTGCTCCTCTGCATAAGCTGCTGACACAGGTCACGTAGGTGAGGATGGGCAGACATCAGCTGGACGACCATGCCCTCAACTGTGTTCGCATGGCAGAATCCAGATGGAGTCTCAGGGCTCCACTGCCCTTCGCCATGTGGTCCCTCCAAGGCTGTTCTCATCCCAAGGCCCACTGACCTCACATGCCATGATCATGCACACTCCTTCAGCACCACCCTGCAGTGCTGACCACGCGGCAGTGCTGACCACCCTGCAGTGATGACCACGCTGCAGTGATGACCACACAGCAGTGCTGACCACCCTGCAGTGATGACCACGCGGCAGTGATGACCACCCTGCAGTGCTGACCACGCGGCAGTGCTGACCACCCGGCAGTGCTGACCACGCGGCAGTGCTGACCACCCTGCAGTGCTGACCACCTGGCAGTGCTGACCATGCGGCAGTGCTGACCACCCCGGTCTAGTCTGCCGAGGCTCTTTGTCTGCTTTCTTTCCTGTTAAGAGTGTGTGTGTGTTGCCCTATCTGTCCCCTCATAAAACTTTGCATCCCTATAAAGGACATTTGCTAACATCTTAGTGTACCCCATATAACTTCCCTTCCCAGAATGTAGGAACAAAGTTAACATCTGGAATTTTCTTCTTCAGAATACTGGCCTCCCAACCACATACAGATTGAATCCAAATCCTAGTGGAGTGTTCATGTTTTCCCAGTAGAGAATCACTATTTCTTTCCTCAGGATGCTCTCCTTTCACCCAATATTATTGACCTCATTTAATACTATCCTACCCAGATCGTTCAGCCCCAAATGCTGAGATGGCTTCAGGCAGTGGACAAGTCTTCACCTAAAGGCAGAGAGAACTATTAGGTAAAATAGCAACTCAGCCTCCTGCCATTCCCTCTTCCTCCCCAGAGTCACTGGGTCCCTGAGGTGTGGTCACCTTCTTTGAGAAATGGTTTTTGGCTCTACTTTCTGGTCCCTATCTGGTTCTCCACAGATCTCACAAGCCCACTTTAATCGCCCAGTTCCTAGCTTTAGGATCTTTTTCTTGCCTAATTATGTGGTCCAATTCCCCACTTCAAAGCAAAAACACTCCTATTATGCCCCAGATCTCCATTCTTCTCATCCCAGGTTATATGGCATTCCATCTTTAAGAAGAGATTCAACACTTCTAATGCCTCGACATTTTGAAGTTGGGGTCTTTCCACGTCTATCTCTTTCTGTAATGGGTCTCTGACCCTGACACATTCAACCATGGTCTTATGACAGTCTCTCTTCCAAACTTAGCAGGGATTTTTGAAAATCTACTTCTTTGCTGCATGCCGGTTTTCACAAAGGGTCAAAACTCTGGTTTCAAACTCACTTGGTCCAGGTCTTATCTAGGATCATAGTAGTTTGTAGAGTAGATGTGCCTTATACAAGGATTCTTCAGAATTCCAGACACGTATGCCTGTGTAAGAAATATGAATTTCAACAATCATAAAAGGTAAACATTCCTAGGTAGAGGTTTCCTTATATCTTCATAACTAAATACTCTGATGCCCCTTTCCTTCTATTCATGCAATCATTCCAAGTATGACTAGTAAAGAATGTTAAAACAGATTGAATGTTTCAGTCTTAATAGGTGCTGAAACCCCCAAATGTTAAATGCCAAATGCCAGGAATTCCCACAATTCTGTTCTTACAGTGGAAGTAAAACATCATGTGACCATTGGCCCCAACCCATTAGCAGACATAAAGAATGGAGGATGGGATCTTTCTCATTGACTCTAGTCAATTGAGGAGCACTCCAATGGACCAGTCACAGAGTTTTCTATGCACTTATGGGATTAAAAGGCTTCGATTAATTGTGTTTTTCTTTCAAAAATATACTTGCAAAACTCTTCAGAATGGGGAGATAAAACTTATATATCCCCACTACTTTAGATGACTTCCTACTGAAAAGTCCCACTCTGATTCCAGGTCTTTTTTCAGTGGCCCCAGCCCACAGGCTCCCATAACACCACCCCTTGCTTTCTCCCCCCAAAAATAAGGATGCAGTGGCTTCCTGCTCTTCCCAATATCTGGATGACCTCTCCAGTCTTTGGTTCTCAGCTCCCATGTCACCAGTATAAACAGTTCTCTACAGTCAACTTCCTCTACTGTAGACACTTGAAGTTTCTCTGTTTTCATAGTTAGGCCCTGACTGATCTGCCTCCGGTCCACATGCACATGGCCTTCCCATTACTGGGGACCTCACCTTCAGTTCTCTGCCACTGACAACTTGACCCTCCATCCCTGGTCACTGCAAACGCAAGCATCTTTCATCTGACGTCTCCTTTTCCCGATGATGGTCATCCTGGATGGAACCTGAGATGAATCAACATCCATGTCCTATATCTGTTCCTCAGGAAAAATACAACATAGAATATATTAGGCCAATCTTCACTGCTATAAAGAAATACTTGAGACTGGGTAATTTATAAAGAAGAGGTTTAATTGGCTCACGGTTCTGCAGGCTGTACAGGAAGCATAGCTCTGGCATCAGCTTCTTGAGAGGCCTCAGGAAACTTACAGTCATGGTGGAAGGTGAAGCAGGAGCAGGTACATCACACAGCCAGAACAGGAGTGAGAGAGAGAGAAAAAAAAAGAGAGAGAGGCGGGGGAGGTACCACACACTTCTAAATGACCAGATCTCACGAGAAGCCACTCACTACCCTGAAGACAGCACCATGAGGGAAGCCATGAGGAATCCACACCCGTGATCCATTCACCTCCCATCAGCCCTAACTACAAGCTGGAGACTACTATTCCACATGAGATTTGAGGGTGTGGGGAACAAATATGCAAACTGCATCATAGAAATTGCCAATAGTAGTTAAATTACTTCCTGTTTTAGCCTGGGTTCTCCCAAAAGCAGCCTCTAAGACAAAGGCTACTATATGAGCACTTAATTTGAGAATGTGATCCCAAGGAAGGGGAGTGAGGGATGGGGAATAAAACACGAATGCTCTATTCATTTCCTTTTACTGCTGCATCTTATTAGCACAAATTCAGTGGCTTACAACAACACAAATTTATTTGCTCATGCTTCTGAAGGTCAGAGAACTAAAATGGATGTTACGAGCTAAAATCATGGTGTCCATAGGACTAGTTTCTTCTAGAAGCTCTGAAAATAGAATCCATTCCTTTTCTTTTTTCAGATTTTCAAGGCTGACAGTGTTCCCTGACCTGTAACACCTTTCTCATGTCCCTCCAACACCTTGCTATTGTCATCACACCTTCTACTGTCTCTAACTCCACTGCTGCTTCTTATGCGAGCCCTGGGATAACACTGGGCCAGCTGCATATCCCAGATACTGTACCCATCTCAAAATCCTTAAATTAATCATATCTGAAAAGGCCCTTTTGCCTTGTAAGATAACACATGTACAGATTTCTGAGAGCAGGACATGGCCACCTTTGAGCTGCCATTATTCAGCTCACCACAGATGCATTGGCACTGCTGTGCACAATTCATTCCAACAGAACATGCTAAGGAATCTTATGAAATGCATCACAGAACCATCCATGTAGGAGAAAAAAGGGAGGCACATTTCTGGCAGCACCCATCCCCTATTGATCAAGGTTGCCTGTAGGGCATTAACTTCTCCATGAATCCAGGAGCCATGTGCATTAGTGCCGACTGGGGTCCTATGGTAGACCATGATACTGCCTTAGAGAAGCCCCAAAACCAGAAGCACAAGGTTCAAAGTAAGGTACATGACCCCAGTATTCACCTCCCATATTTGGTTGAAGCCTGCATGAAACTGGACACTGTAACCACAGCTGAAGAAAGAGATGAACCCTAAAGAATATGCACAGATTGGTAATAGGGATCTAATTCACTTCCCTACTCTACTCTGAAGCCAAGGGCAACTTAGCCAGTTTGTATCTCTCTCATGACTACCACAGAGAACTAAATTCTTTTTAAAACTCTCAAAAATTAGACAGAAGCACAAAGAAAGGTAACTAAAGAGGTTTTTCTGCCTATAGCTGCAAACAATTATTATTGGGAGTTTAAACTTATTGGAGAGCAAATGGAAAGTAGTACCAGGGAAGGAGCGGTTGGGTCCTGACCTGGCATATTTCTCAAATGCAACAAGAGTGACAGAACCAGGAGGCAGAAAAGATAAGCTACTCAGGTTATTCATGTTATCAGGACAACCACCCTTCAATGAAGAAGCCTCTGGACTTGTTGAAAACCTTAGGACTGAGCTAGTCACTCTCCAACCATTTATCAGGAATGGAAGGAAAGTATCTGCGTGTAGAGACTAGAAGTACAGCAAAGAGCAATGCCCTCACTCAGAAAAAAAAGCATGTTAACTAACACAATAGTGTCTTGCTTTTCAGAGAGGCAAAGATTCCTGACAATCAGTGGGAAAACGTAAACTGATAGAAGCTTTTGGAAAGGCAATTGGCCTTAATTGTCAAAGTGTGTAGGGTGCAGACTCTGACTCAGAACTCTACTTCTGGGGAAAAAATCCTTCTGAAATATGTAAACGAATGATCAATAGTATATCAATGCATGTTTATCACAATATTGCCTTGAATAGCAAGAAAAAATTAGAAACAATCAAAGAAGATGTTATAGAAAAAAAAAGAATGAAAGCTCTTTATGTACTGACATGGAAGAGACTCACAATATGTAAAGAAAAAGACATGCTGCAAAACAGTAGGTGTATTAAGATCCAGTTTACATGTCTTAAAAATATATTTGCATGTGAGAGCTTACGTATGATATGACTATCACACCAATCCTTGACATCACAGCCAAAATTAAGATCACACAGAGAAACTGCATCACCAGAGCTGCTTCCTTTGTGCGACTTCCGGCTTTGTTTTTTTAAATAATAATAGGGAAAATGGATGAGAATCATATGAATATGAGCTCTGTGTTAATGAAAGTATTGATAGTTGTAACAAAAAAAGAAAATCCATTCTCTTGAAGAAATGCCATATATAATGAAATGCTAATATGCCCAGTGACATTTAGGTTCGGTTGCTGTTCTTGTAAGAGTTACTGAAATCCCTATGGGAAGAAAAAAAAATGCTTCAAAGTTCTAAACTCTCCAGCTCAAACCCCTTTTTCCTAGTAAAGCAATTTGTGAAGAACACAATTACTGAGATACAGCAAAAAAAATTATATATATTCAGAAAAACCTAAAAAGTCTAAAAACTCCAGGCTTCACAGCACATGGAACATGGATGTTACTTTTTACAAAACCTGCAAAAATGAGATAAGAAGAATAAAATCAAGCTATAAACCCACAAAGACCAAGAGAATGTAACAGTTACAAGAGTGCAAAGAGACATCAACACAATTTTTCTTAATGAAAAGTGGTAAGGAACTGAAAAAGCTGAACACCAAGTGTGGGGATGAGAAGACAAATGCAAAGCAAGTCACTTCTTTCCATGAAACCCTCACTCAGCCCTCACTCAATGGCTGGTACACTCAGCCCTCACTCAGTGGCTGGTACACTCAGCCACTGGAGGTACCAGCTACCTCCAAAAATTGGGCAGAGGACTGCAAACAGGAGTGTCTAAAACCCTGTAAGAGGAAGTTAGATCTCTACATCCTCTTCCCTATCTCGTGCATCCAGACAGCTACCCTTCTCTGACCCAGCAGAGATGAGACATTTATCTGTGGGGGGGAAAAAAGCTCAATTAAAAAGACTTCAGGTAAGAAAGGGGTCCAGTTTCAGCTTTCTGCATATGGCTAGCCAGTTTTCCCACCAGATGGGTAGATTGCAAAAATTTTTTCCCATCCTATTGGTTGCTGGTTCACTCTAATGATAGTTTCTTTTGCTGTGCAGAAGCTCTTAAGTTTAATTAGATCCCATTTGTCTATTTTGGCTTTTGTTGCCATTGCTTTTGGTGTTTTAGTCATGACGTCCTTCTCTATGTCTATGTCCTGAATGGTATTGCTTAGGTTTTCTTCTGACAAAGAGCTTATATCCAGAATCTACAGAAAACCAAACACCACATGTTCTCACTCATAGGCAGGTGTTCTCACTCATGGGCACAGGGAGGGGAACATCACATACTGGGATATGTTGGGGGGTTAGGGGGTTATGGGAGGGACAGGTAGGGGGCAGGGAGGTTGGGGAGGGATAACATTGGGAGAAATGCCTGATGTAGGTGACAGGGGGATGGAGGCAGCAAACCACCATGGCATGTGTGTACCTATGCAACAATCCTGCAAGATCTGCACATGTATCTTAGAACTTAAAGTACAATAATAATAATAAAAAAGATGAGTTCATGTCCTTTGCAGAGACATGGATGAAGCTGGAAACTGTCATTCTCAGCAAAATGACACAAGAACAGAAAACCAAACACCACATGTTTTCACTCATAAGTGGGTGTTGAACAATGAAAACACATGGACACAGGGAGAGGAACATCACACACTGGGGCTTGGGGGGTGAAGGGCTAGGGGAGGGATAGCAGGGGGTGGGGAGATTGGAGAGGGATAGCACTAGGAGAAATACCTAATATAGATGACGTGGGATGGATACAGCAAACTACCATGGTGTGTGTATACCTATGTAGCAAACCTGCAGGATCTGCACGTGTACCCCAGAACTTAATGTATTTTTTTTAAAAAAGTATCCAAAAAAAAAAAAAAGACTTCAGGTAAACCCTTCTCAACGAGTGTTCTGCAGAAAATTTATCCCTAGTGCCCTAAGGCATTCATTGAATGCAATACATTAATTTCTCTTGTAGGCTTCTAAAACAGTACCAACTATGTACCATTCCTGAGTGAATTGAAAAAAAATAGATATTCAAATAATTTTCTGTAGGGCTTCAAACTCTCATGAAACTCAGCTTGAAAAAGCCCACTCTAGATGCTGTGACACCAGGCACAGAGGAGGGCGGGTTGGGAGGGGAGGGGAAGAGGAAAAGGTACAACATTGAAAGTCTCCACACTTAATGGATCCTAGCCCCTTGTGTGGCTTTGCCCCTAGAATGGGGTTAACCAAGTATATTATCTTCCTTTCTACTCAGCGCCCTGCCAGGAGATTAAAAGAGTCTTCCCTGAACAAACTGAAGTGCCTCAGAAGAAAAGACCCATATATAAGGTCTTTTGTGGGGACCTGAGAAAATATCTGCACCCCACTTAATTTCTCTAGGTGGCCTATAAACCCTTCCTTCACACATTCACACAGACCTTTCATCATCTTTAGCATGCCTCACTTTTTATTAAACATGATCAAAATCAGATCAACAGATAGTTGAAGAAACTATCTTAAAACTTGAAAATCAGAGACCAAAGTACACAAACAGATGAAATTGTCTTTGAGAATTGGAACTCAGGAGTAGACAGCAGTAGAGCAAAGAAACCCTCTTTTCAGTTATAAGTCTTGTTGAATTATTTATTTATTTATTTATTTTTAGATAGAGTTTCGCTCTTGTTACCTAGGGTGGAGTGCAATGGCGCAATCTCGGCTCACTGCAAACTCTGCTTCCCGGGTTCAATCAATTCTCCTGCCTCAGCCTCCCAAGTAGCTGGGATCACAGGCATGCACCACCATGCCTGGCTAATTTTGTTTTTTTTTTTTTTAATTAGAGACTGTGTTTCTCTATATTGGTCAGGTTGTTCTCAAACTCCTGACCTCAGGTGATCTGCCTGCCTCAGCCTCTCAAAGTGCTGGGATTACAGATAGTTACAAATTATTTGACTTTTAAATCTATGAACATGTATTTTATGATTAGTATATGTATATTTTTTTTTAAAAAAAAAAAGACTGTTTCAGAAATAGACATTTAACTATACATAACCCTGAGCAGTAATTTTTTTGCATATTTGATATGTTTCTGTTATGTTTAAATTTTCACAATAATCTTATCTTTAAAATTTTTTAAACAAAATGCAAGCATTAAAAAAAGAAAGAAAGGAAAATGAGTAATGCATCCAGGCATAGGCAGGGCTGCCTAAGCACATAGAATGGCAGAGTTGAGGGATAACACTAGCTCTTTAGTTCCTTCCATTGTTGAAAGGGACATTAAAGCAAGTGATTTTAAAATCACCCTTAAGTCTGAAGTGGCAGAATCACTGAGGATCTAACAAGAACAGCCACAGCACAGACCTGCAGAGTTTGCAAAACAGGTGTCACACTCTTGCAAGCCACTAAGGGGTGAGGTGCTAAGCACTGGGTGGCAAACTAAATAAGATGAATTTTTGTAATTCCTATGGATCTGAGCTCAAAAATACATTGCTGCCCTCTCTCTTACTTTCCCATCCACAAGATATTGAAACTCCCCCTGCAAGGGAGTTTAATAGGAATAAATTATTCCCTGGAGGGAGAATAGCAAAAACTTGAGACTAGTCCCTGCATCTTTGTAATCCTGGAGAAACTTGCCACTTCCCCAGTAGGAATCAGGAGAAATCCAAGTGGTTAGAAAGGCAGATGAAACGCTTGAGACCTTCTAATGACAGAACCAGAGCCTTCTCCAGGGAAACTAAAATTTAGCTCCAAGACTGAGAAAACAAAGTTGATTAATGAGCATTATAATAGTTATAGAATGTCCCCTTGCAACTGATTTTGCCCCCTAGAACCGCATCCCATAGTTTTGAGAATACTTGTTCAAATTATTTGGGTTTATCTGGGGGAAAAAAAAAAGGAAAACAAAGAAAAAAAATAACATTTTTCCTCTAAGATGGCTAAAGACATGAAATTTAAATTCCAGACTTGTATCCACTGTAGTCAGCAGAAAGCTCTGCCAGTACAGACAGCTTATTTGGGAAAAATCCACAGCAGCAACATCCTAGAGCAAATATGTGTAGATTTCTTGTCCTTGAAATCAGAGAGAAAGAGACTTGAGACAGTGTGATGACTCATCATGGCTCTCAATGTGCACAAGTCAACCAACCACACCGAGGGTTAGAAAAACATGCAAAAACCCGTAGTGTGATGGGAGAAATCATTTTCCATGCCTGGGCTTTCTATTCAAATTCACTGAGATGAAAATTTAAAAAAAGTGGCTCCTATAAGAAATGTTCACTAAAGCTGATTACAAAAGTCTGAGAACTGTCCCAAGAAGTATCCCAATCTGAAAAATTCAACAAATATAACTGAACTTGTTGGTGACCGGGCAACCTGAGCTACCAGATAGCTGATACCAGAATCCATATCAGTTATCTATTGCCACAATACTGCTACGTAAATACAACCACAAAATCTCAGTGGCTTATATTAATAAACATTTATTTTGCTCACAAGTTCACGGTACACCTTGTTAACCCTGATGCTCCGAGACTTAAATGATCTTGCCTGGATTGATTCATGAATCAGCAGTCAGCTAGAAGTTCAGCTGGGGTTTGGTGGGTCTAGGACGGCCTCAATATTCAGTTGGGATATTTCCTGCCTGATTCATGTACTCAATCCAGCAGGCTAGCTCAGCCTTTTTCTTGTGAAGGAGGCTGGGATTTAAGAGAATGAAGATGGCCTCTCCGGGGCCAGGCTCAAAATAGGCATATCTTTTTACCTGCTGCATTTTATTGACCAAAGCAAATTACAGGCCAGCCTGGATTCCAGAGGGAGAAACAGACTCCATCTTTTCGTAGGAAGCACTAATATTTTGCATTGCAAGGAGCATGTTTACAAAAAGGGATGATCAGTGCAGACCATTAGCGCAATCAACCTTCCACACTAGCTTCTTGACGTCAGAGAAGTAGTTCTGTGAGTAAACCAAAAGAACTTGGTTAAAGACAATGTGATATTCTGGAAGAAAAAAGAATTATTAGTGAGAAAAACACAGAAATCTGAATCCAGCCCATAGTTTAGTTAATAGTAATATTAACTCCTTTGTTTTGACAAATTCACCAGGGTTATATAAGATGTTAACATGAGGAGGAGCTGGGTGAAGGGTGTATGGGAAGTCTGTACATTCTTTGTAACTTTTCTGTGAAGCTAAAAATAATTTGGCATAAGACGTTTATTTTTTAAAGAACATTATAAAAAGGAACTTGTAGTACAGGCCATTTGGGTAGCAGTGCCCTTGACGGTCTGCATCACTGAGTCATGGAGAATCCTCCGTCCTCTATTAAGAAACCCCTGTGGCCTGGGAAAATTTGGCAGCATGTGGGGCACTGAAAAGCTCAGCAGATGGCTTGGCCAGGGCTACTTCTCTGCAGACCTCCAAGGCAACAGCAACGCTGAAGGCCAGGGACTGTGCCAGCATCCTTTCTCAGTGTGACCAAACGGGTGTTGACCCAGCTGGCTCTGGCAGTTAGGGGAGATGCCACATGGCCACATGGCTGCAGTGCTTGGGAAATTCTCTTTTCTTCCTTTATGAAGGGAGTGAAATCCAGACTTAGTCATGTCCGTCTGACTTTGTGAGAGCGACAAATTGTGATCTTCACCATTAGCTCTGAGTCTGATCTGGAAACTAAATCAGACACATGAACACACAATTACAGTATAGTGTGATGTAGTCTGTGTAGTGAACATATGCTTCTTGTCTGTTCCTTCAGAAAAGCCCAACCTCCTTCCAGTGTGGTTAAGGTAAGTATATCTCCCTAGCGCCTTTGCCTCTGTGCCCCAGAGGTAGGTAAGCACATGACATAGGACCCAGACCTGGCTGCTTAGAGCAGCTCATCTCTTTGGCCACTGCAATTTGTCAGGGAGATTAGCCCCTAACTGAGCGCCATTCAGACCTTCTTGAACATATTTGATATAAGGTTTCTGGGAAAAGAAGGGTCTTTCTTTCTCTGGCACCAGAAAGATTTATAAAAATAGAGACTGTCTGAAGCCAAAGACCACCAGAGAGAAGAGTGAAGGCGTGGAGAGAGAAATTCTTCATAATGTAGTTTAAACCACTAGATGCAACCAAGCCTGATGCCAGAGATACCCCTTAGACTTCCATATTTCCAGCCATAATCTAGTTTGGGCTGGGTTTCTTTTACTTGCACCCAAAACAATCCTGCCAAATGCAGAGATGGGTACCTGGAAGTGGGGTGCTGGAATTAACAGGCATTAAAATGAAGGGAAAGCCTGACAACTTTACCCTGACCCTGCAGTCAATGCTGCCTTTCTTTACCTGGGTCGTTAGTGGTGCCTTTTAAGTGGTAGCAAAGCGCCAGGGAAGATTTTTTTCTTGTTGTGCCTGGGATTCAACCAATTCACTTTCATGTGTCTACAGAAATCTTGTGACAAAGTTAAAATGGGTTGACCATATTTTGCAGCCTTTATTATTCTAGATGCTTCAGACCGAGCTGTCCCTCTATAGCAGAAAGGGAAAGTCCTATGTAGCCTCACCAAAGAGATCATTTCTTCCTCCAGCAATCCTTGAGAAGACACAAAGTATGAGTTTTGTGTTTTGAAAGGAGATAATATTGAAGGGCAGGAAAAGCAGGAGCACTGGGGTACACCTGATGTTCTAGGTCCTTACCAAAAACTTCTGGCTATGTACTCCCCACCTTAAAAGACAGGCTCATTTTAAAGAAACAGCCCCCATCATTACGCCAGCCCATGGTTCTAAGCGCGGGGACCAAGAGGCAAGCAGGTAAAGACATTATTCAGAGACAGAAACTCCAAAACCAGGTTAGATTTAAGGAACATGCCATGGTAGATCCCTGGTCTAATTAACTAGCCCATTGAATTTCTGAATATCGAATAGTCTGGCCTCCCTCTGAGATTCTAAATGTTATTTCTAGAGACTCCTCAAACCCTGCAAACAGGGTTGTCATTGAGTGCTTAACCCCTACTCCAGACCCCCAAACCTGCACCAAAAAAAAATAGGGTACCTATTTCCCCAGCAGCTCTTCCTGAACTTAGGTAAGTTCAGGGGGAAGATTGGCGTGGCCTCATTTTTGCCCGCCTATGGCCCCAGCCCCAGCGCTGCATTCTCAGCAGTGAATCGAGCACTGCATTTTCATTCTCATCTGACTTTGTGTGTCCGATCCAGAATTGATCCACAATGTGCAAAAGAAGAAAAGTGAGTAATTAAGCTCTGTCTCAAACCCCAGACTGAAGAGTTGGTATTTTATCCTGCAGGACTTAAGGAACAGTGAGGGCTTATTTCCAGTTTTAAGCAGGTTTAATGCAGATAAGACTTGCAGTGTATTTTGTAAAGGTAATGGGGCAGCACAGTAGATTGGTAGGAAAAGGGTAGACTGAAAATGAACCTAAAGTTAGTAAGAAACAGCAATTTAGAAAAAAAACTAATATAGGCTTGAACTAACAGAGTTGCAGTGACTATGGCAGGGCATTAAGGGACACCAGAGAGTATGCAGAAAATGGAAGAACTTGTAAATATCAGAAAGGCAGCAAAAGGAACTCATCCTGCAAGACAGCACGAAGATGAAACTTTGTAAACTGTGAATGAATGCAAGTCCCTTGTTTGGTTTTTGTTGAAGGGAGGGAAGAGCAGACAGCTGGAATTCTGTCTGAAACAGAAAGAAAGTTTTTTAAGTATTAAATACTTGTTTATTTTTCACTTGAAAAGGATTTGTGTTGAAAATTGTCAAGATGTATAGACGCTCTTAAGGGATTTTAGCAACCAATACACCAAAGAATGCCTTGGTTACCTACTGAAAGGCAGCCCATGGGACCTTAAACCCTAGCAGGTGTTTGGGAGCCTCTAGGTCCACTGCACAAGGTTTTAGCCTTGAAAATGAGGCTAATTACATTCTTTCTGAATTCCCTTTCGCCTGGATGAGAGCACAGTGTGAAGTGATCCTAAACGACTTAAGACACAAAGGAAACATACAGACCAGAAAAGCAGAAATCAAAACATGTTTTAATAATTTATAAAAGCTAGAGACGATTTCTTGCCCAACGGAGTTGGCGTCAGCTTTAGTCCTTCAACGTCCCTTCCCTCACTAAGATTCTATGAAATGCTGTGCTCCTCTAAGCACTGTGCCTTTCCTTCTTTAACACTGCTTCACGTTAACCCCTAAACAGTGTTAAATAAATGCCCATTGGTCTCTCAGGCAAATGTTGATTCAGCATGACAATTGTAGTTCATCCATCACATAGGGTCTATGCAAGGATTGAATGAAATTTTGCAGGTTAAGTGCTTAGCTTAGTTCCTGCCATATAATAAGCAATCACAGTGATGGCCTTCTCCAATTCCATATGGCATTGAACATTGAAATTTTAGCTACAAAAGAATTTAGCAAAATGACACTTTTATTATTGTAAGTATCTGGTAACCCACCCCATTTTCATTTTAGTTTCTACTTCTTTGTGCTTTGATTGCCCCAAGTTAAATATTAATATGAAATTTATCGAAGAATTTGAAGACTTAGATGATTACACTTTAAAAAAACAAAAAATAAAATAGTTATCAAAATCCCACCCAAGAATTACTTGGCTAAGTCCGAGATTGTTATTCACTAGCACAGTTATGCTTCTAATCCTTTGCAAAGAGCAAAACTTATTTCTCATAATCAGGGCTAAGGCTTAAAGTTCTTTCCCAGAACTGCCTTGAAGTTCTTTCCTCAACTTGGCCAGCTGCACTTGAATTCGAGGCTTCCGCCCTAGAAAGAATGTAGTTATGTCCAAGTGGGATGAGTCATTGAATTCTAAGCAGAAAATATTTCATCTCTTTAAGAGGAGCAGTGGAGAGTTCCATTTTTATGGTGAAACAGTGCTTGAAGCAGGCCAGGGCAAAAGCCAGCCCATCTCATTTCCTCTTTTCCATGCCTTGCAACTGTGAGAGGGAGGGAAGAATTGACGAGAAACTATTTGAACTCTGGCCATAGGCCACTTGGCTTTGTACACTCACCAAGTAATCTTGGCAAATAAGTAAAGGTCCTTGAGTAATAGTATGGAACATTACGCCCCTCAGGGAGGTTCATTAAATGCCTGCTGGCTGTGTATAGCAGTCTTAAGCCCCATCAAGTCATGCTTCCCTATGGATAACACTACACTATACCACACCTCCACCTTCTCTAGACTCTGTATAGGAAGCTATGACACTATTTTTGAAATTGCAGCAGTGTATTAGCTCTCCAGCATTAACTATATGAAGATGAGTTTTCATTGAGTAGTTTGTCGGGAGAATGACATCTTCAGATGTAGGTTTTCTTTTTGAAACAAAATTGCTGAGGATGATCCCATTTCATCTTGTCAAAGCTTGTCTCCATATTTAATCTTTGCATTTACCTTCAGAAAGGTAATGGAGATAATATTAATTCCATTTGATACAATCATGTAACAGGTAATTAAGGAACACCTACTATATGGCAGCTACTCTACTAGTAACCCTAGGAAATACAAAGCTGAGTAACACTTAATCCCTGCCATCCAGTGGCTTCTAGTAGCAGAGGAAAAACAAAACAAAAGCACATATAACAACAATATAAAGTGGACTATGAAAAGATTTTGACTATTATCTATAAATTGATGGGAAAGTATCAAAAGACTGTATGCAGGAGAGTGACATGATTGTAACTGCATTCCAGAAAAATCACCCTGGCCAGGCACTGTGGCTCACACCTATAATTTCAGCACTTTGGGAGGCTGAGGTGGGCAGATCACCTGAGCTCAGGAGTTCCAGACCAGCCTGGCCAACATGGCAAAACTCCATCTCTACCAAAAATACAAAAATTAGCAGGATGTGGTGGCATGTGCCTGTAGTCCCAACTGCTGGGGAGGCTGAGGCAAGAGAATCACTAGAGCCTGGGAGGCAGAGGTTGCAGTGAGCAGAGATCGCACCACTGCACTCCAGTCTGGGTGACAGAGCTAGACTCTATCTCAAAAAAAGAAAAAGAAAAGAAAAGAAAAATCACCCTGCAAGAAGGATGAAGAGACAGATTGAAAGGGAGCAAGTGAGACAAACAGCATTAGGAAGTTTGAAGTCCCATGATCTGCAAGCTGGAGACCCAGGAAAGCCAGCAGGTAAACTCCAGTCCAAGGACAGGAGAGAGGCAGTATTCAACCTTCTCCTTTTTGTGCCCTATTTGGATCTCAATGGATTAAATGATATCCACCTACATTGAAGATGGACATCTGCTTTATTCAAACCACCAATTCAATGCTAATGTCTTCTGGAAACATGCTCACATACATACCCCAAAATAATGTTTAACCATATATCTGGGCATCCCATTGCCTAATCAAGTTGACACATAAAATTAACCATCACAGAAAACTATTGCAATAATATAGACAAGATATGAAAGAGGTCTAATCTAAGGTAAGGAATACAGAGGGAATGCAGAAAATACATTAAAATATTTCAATGAGGGAAAATGAATAGGACAGGTGGCAAATGGTTGACTTGTGTGTGGCAAACAAGTGATTGATGGGTGGCAAGTGACTGACAAGGGATGCTGAGGGAATGTGAGATAGAGCCAAGACTCAACCTTTGGCAGCAGGCGGGTTCACTGCAGGAGAGCATGGCAGAGATGATGAAAGGTATCCAGGTTAGGCCAAGGCAGAGGAGCACCAGAAGTGCTCAGGGAACAAGGATAGCACTCTGATGGAGAGTGGGGTAAACACAGTAGGAGGATGACAGAGGAGGTTGAAAGAGGAGGCTGAGCACCTGCAATGGTCAAGTTGAGGTGTCAACTTAACCCAATTAAGGGATACCTAGTTAGCTGTAAAGCATTGCTTCTGGGTGTGGCTGTGAGTATGTTTCTGAGGGAGATGGGCATGTGAGTCTGTAAACTGAGTGGGGAAGATCCCCCTCTCCGTGTAGGTGGGCACCATCTGATTACTTAGGGATCCAGGTGGAACAAAAAAGTGGAGGAGGGGCAATGTTTTTCTCTCTCCTGCAGATCCAGGATGTCCTCCTCCTGCCAGGTTCTCTGGCTTTTGGACTCTGAGATTCACACAGGTGACCCTCTGGGTACTCAAGCCTTCAGCCTCAAACTGAGAATTATACCAACAGCATCCCTGCTTATGAGGGTTTGAATTTGGACTGAGCCATACTATCCACCTCCCTGTTTCTCCAGCTTGCAGAGGGCCTATGGTGGTACTTCTCAGCCTTCATAATCATGTGAGCCAATTTTCCTAGTAAATCCCTTCTGTCTCTCTCTCTCTCTCTCACACACACACACACACACACATATATGTGTATATATATACATATACATATATATACATATATGTACACATATATATCTATATATACGTCTATATACACATATATATATACATATACGTATATGTATATATGTGTGTATATATATGTATATATACATATATATATAGGTTCTGTCTCTCTGGAAAACCCTGACTAATACAGTACTGTGAATGCCAAGCACAGAGGTTAGACTTTAATTCAGTGAGTAGTGGAGAGGCTTTTAAGCCATAGAACAACGTGATTGAAGTTGTTCTTTTGGAAAATTAATCTGATCAATGAAGAAGCCTAGATTGCAAAAGGTTAATTGCTAAGACACCTAGTTAGTGCAGAGATGGGACTAAAATGGAAGTCTTCAGACTCCTGGTCTATTTTGTGCAATAAGGAAGAACACTGCCTACTTTGTAGAATTCTAAATATGTATTTCTCTCCCCAGTAAGTCTTCCTCCCTTGTTGAATTCCACAGCCTTCATGCTTATCTTGGACCAGACATTCAGCATATGAAGAGAATGGACTGACGCTTCCAGTATTTTTTTTATTAATGCCCAAAGAGCCCAATTCTATCTTTTTCCAATCATAATGTTCAAAAAATACCTGCTAAACATAGATAAAGGTAATGGTTTTGTAAGATTCCTTCACAGGGGGACATATACTAGCAATAAAATAAAAATACATTTTAAAATTACTTTAAAAATAATAAATTGGTTTACAAATACAAACTAGCATTATTAAGACAACAATACTAAGAATTATATTTTACCAAAGATTTTTTCTGTGTTAAGGGTTATTTCATACAGGAGTTCATTTTGTCTTCATAAATGCCTATTTGCTATATGAGAAAACTGAGTCTTAGAAAAGTTAAGTAAATTACTCAATACCACATAGTAAATGGTAGAGTCAGGATTTAACCCCAAATCCAACCCCAGAACCCCAGCCCTTAAGTAGTCTGCTATTCTGCCCTTCAGAATCATCTTCTTGAGAAGGTTCAAAAGAAGCTAAGAGGAAAGCAGCACATTTTATTTTTTATAAAGGCAATAAACAGTGATTTTCTTGCAGCTGTGTAGGCCATTATAGCAAACAGTTGTCTTTTTCTCAGAGCCCCAGAGAGAATCTACCAACTCAAATTGCAACTCCCATTGCAACTGAACTATCTGGGAAGAACAACAAGATCCTCTTACACCGGAAATAAAGATCGGGAAGAGGACAGAATGAGAGGGGAGGGACCTGCCATTAACCTCTCTTATTTTAAGTAGCACTTAGATGAACAAAAACAATCAGGAAATTAAAATAAACTCAATTCTAATCTGTCTGTGTGCCTTGTGCATCTGCGTGCTTACGCGTATGTATGTACTCACAAAGGATGACACGGAAGTACTGGAAAACCAAACAACCAAATTCAACAGAAAGCGGAGGCCTTACATGTTAACTTCTGAGCTATTTTCATGCCAGGAAACGCTGTGTTTTGGCTCTTTTTGTTTCATTAAGGCCCTTGGGTAGATTTTTTATGAATGTCGTTATTCGCTAAAGTGAATTTAGTAGAGAAAGCCCCAAGGGAGCAAGATAATGAGTTTTTTAAACAAACATTTTGTAATATAACTTTACACTAACATCTCTCTTTATCGTGTTTATTCATGACCAGACAGTGAATTTTAAATCGGCTCCTTTTGTAATCCATTTTGAGAAGAATGAAGATGGAACTTGATGAAAGAAAAGGCCCATGGGAGAGAAATTCGAATGCTGGGCTAAGATTTATGTGAGTGTAGAAAGAATGATGGGAAAGAGGAACCATTCAAAAAAACTACCATGATCGAAGCAATATGTGGAGAAGGGAATGAGAAACAGGCAACGTGATAAAAGAAAACAAAAATGATGCTATCGGAGCATGTGAAAGCTTTTTTTTCCTAGTACTGATTCTTCAGATTTTTCCAACATATTGACCTATATTCTCAGTTTGCAGTATTGTCTAGATTATATCAGAGTGTTGGCTTATCGTGATATCAAATTAGGGGCCATACGGTTGATGCAATTGGTTGCAAAGCAATGAATTACATGTGACAACTCCAAAATAAATTAGTGTGCAGTAAGAGTAAGTGTATAGGCTGAAGTAAAGGATGAGAATGAAAGAAACAGGATAAGGAACAGGGGAAACGAACCACTCATAAACACAAGAAATGGTTTCTTATTCAACAAGGTGCACGTTTAAATTTTATGTCTAACTTGCTAAAAGCAGAAAAAAGCAACTGAAATAGTTTAACAAGGAAGGAGTAGTGAATCTCAAAGATGTTGTTGCCATTAGTATTTAAAACTAAGAAGTTACATTATACTATGTTTTAAATACTAAGAAGTTACATAGTATAATACACTGTGAAAGTAAATGTATTTAATAATAGAAGAAATGGAAAATATCTAATAAAGCAACATAATAATTGCGATAAAAAATAAGTCTACATGAAGACTTGAGGGCAGCTTATGCCAGAATATCCAAACCTGAAAGAATATTATTTATTGACAGAATTATCTGAGATCACATGAACATCGTTTATCATATGTTTCTAAGTGAGACAAAAGTCTTTAACAGAAAAATAAAGGAATATTTAGACTCAATAAGTCAAACAAGTTGTTGAAAAAAATTTTAAAAGCCTGGGTTGAGGGTAACAAACAATATTACTAGAAATCATTTATAATAACTCTTCTTTCCTGATATTTCTAGAAATCGTAGTTTTACATCGGAAAATTTGAAAGGACTTACCTCAAACAGTTGTGTAAAAATCCATGTTTTTCCAGATAGTTGTGATTTCAAACCAAGCAAAACTTACTTCTATTTAACTTTTTTTTTTTAACCAGGCTCAGAAAAGGAGATGCTATGATGAGTCTTGAGAACACCCATCAGTCAATTCTAAACAACCTTGGAAGATTATCTTTTAGACTGTAACATGAGACCAACAGAAATAAAATAATCCCCTTTTGGAAGAAGACACTTTTTTTCTAAATAGTATTGTCTTTTGAAATTATATTAATGTGCTGCATTCTTCTCCTGATTAAAAAATACACATTAAGTTACACTGTCGCCTATTTTGCTAAAACTAGAAGTTGTTTAGATCAAGTAAAGAGGCCAGCTGGTCCAAGGAGGAGCCTGAGAAAGACCCAGACAAGCACCACCCTGGCTCCAAGGAGACATCGAATCAGATGGCAGCAACAAAGTGACTGGCCTGCCTGGGGAATCACCACAGATCATCTGTGTCTGGAAATGGCAAAGCAAGAATCACTTACACTCACTTGCCTTATTGATAGCTGGATCTTCAGACCTAGACTTGGAAAAGGCCTTCCACCACTATATTAAGACATTCTTGCACTGCTATTAAAAAAGTACTTGAGACGAGGTAATTTATATTTAAAAAAAAAAAAAAAGATGTTTCATTGCTCATGGTTATGCAGGCTGTACCAGAAGCATAGTGGCATCTGCTTCTGGGAAGGCCTCAGAAAGCTTCCAATCATGGCAGAAGGAGAAAGCAGAGCAGGGCAATCACATGGCAAAAGCAGGAAGAGAAAGCATGGCAGGAAGGTGCTGCACGCTTTTAAATGACCACATCTCATGCAAACTCACTCACTATAACAACAGCTGCAAGAGGCCGGTGCCAAACCATTCATGAGAAATGGCACCGCTGTGATCCAGTCACCTCCCACCAGGCTCCATCTCCAACAACAGGGATTACAGTTCAACCTGAGATCTAGACAGAGAAAAATATACCAACTGTACAACAACTGAGCTTCTTTGTAAGAGAGAAGATGAAAGACTAAGAGAAGTCTTCCTCCATTTTTTTTAGATGGCGTCTCGCTCTGTCACCCAGGCTGAAGTGTCGCTGCGCAATCTCCGCTCACTGCAACCTCCACCTCCCGGGTTCATGCCATTCTCCTGCCTCAGCCTCCCGAGTAGCTAGGACTGCGGACGCGTACCACCACATCTGGCTAACTGTTTGTATTTTTAGTAGAGACAGGGTTTCATTGTGTCAGCCAGGATTGTCTCTATCTCATGATCTGCCCACCTCAGCCTCACCAAGTGCTGAGATTACAGGCATGAGCCACTGCGCCCAGCCGTCTCTCCTTCTTAATCAATGTCCCTAAAGACTGCAGTTTGGAGGTCATGGGAAAGACAAGAGTTTGTACCTAGTGGAAGTCACAGTCAAAAATAGTAGTGCTCCCTTCTGAATCCTTCATCTCTCCTTGTGCACTCTGCCTCCTTTAAAGTTATACCCCAGATCTCCCCACCAACAATTAATACGTCATTACTGTGTATCTACTATATGCCTGGGAATATGCTGTCATTGAATACAGCATAAAAGCATTTTTGCTCAGCTTGCCACCCTAAAAACTCACCCCTCCAAAATAAAAACATCTAAAACTACACAGATAGAGCATCTCCTACTTCAGTGAAATACAGAAATTGTCACAACTACAAGCCACACACCATAAGACCAATCTAGGAGGTACTGTGTGAGGACTGATTCAGGAAGCCTACCTAGGGGCCAGCTCCTCAGACCCTAGGCAGAATGAAGACATCCCCTACAATAAGTGACTCAATAATCTTTGAACCGAAACCTTGAATTCTCAGCATGAGGACAGATCACGGGAGAGGCAGAACAAGTTCTTGAACAGTCACAATACAACATCAAAAAACCAAAGAGAGCAGAGGGAGCTACAGGAGAAAGCCTGATATCTTATCTTTTCTTGGGATGATCCAGCCTCTTATCTAAAGGAAAAAGCCAGCGGAAGAGCTGAGTGGAGGAAGGAACGGGAACAGTGCTGAGCAGAGAACAACAAGCCTGTGATTCCAATGGCTTTGCTGTTCCCTATGCTCTCTTCTGGATACTGAAAAGGAAAAGGATATATCGTGACCCTAGGCGAAAGGAGAATAGATTTGCAGAGAGAAAGTTCTCAAGACAAGAAACCCTAAGGGGGTCAATGGGAATCTCTGGCTCAGTCACCACTACTACCACCTCCATGTTAGCATCGCTCTAGCACTACTACACACACACACACATACACACACACACACACACACAGACACACACACACACACACACACACACAAACAGACACACAGACACACACACACAGACACACACACACACATACACAGATACACATACACACACATACACAGACACACACACACATACACAGACACACACACACATACACAGACACATACACACACATACACAGACACACACACATATACACAGACACACACACATACACACATATACACAGACACAGACACACACACACACAGAGACACACATACATATCCACACACACACATACACACACACACACATTCACAGACACACACACACACCAGGGACAGAAGTAAGGTCCGGCAAGCAAGAAGCCCAGGGAAACCCTAAAAGTGAGTTGGCTCCTTACATTTTTCAGCCCCGGAGCCTTGTTTTTCCTTCACCTTAATCTCTGCCCTGACACACACAAACACTCCTATTTGTCAATCAATAATGGGTCCCATTCAAAAATGAGGAATTCATATAGGAAAGGAAAAAGGTGATGATAAGAGACAAATAGCTCACCCTGGTCTCATAGAAAAGACAGGCAAAATTCGACTCCCAAATATTAGGCTTGGACCAACTTCAGATGCCAAGAAGTGGGGTCAACCCCACTCAAACTTTTCAGACTATTACAGGGTGAGAAGGGAGTTCCCTAAAGAGATACTAGGAAAACAAATGTCAACCTTGGTTTGCATAATTTGGTTAACTGCTAGTATTATGAAAGAAGGTATTGACTGCATTAAAACAAATCCAAATATATATTTTATATTTTTTGAGTTTAGAGAGGATAGTAACTGAAATTAAAATCTGAAGTTGAGTTGCCTTCAGACGTTTAGCTAATAGGAACTATCTTTTACTGAGCAGCTACTATGTGCAAGGTAATATGTAATACTTGTACCATCTCAGTTAATCCTTATTAAAATCCTATAAGATAGGCATCATTTTTTTTATTTTAAAAAGAGAAAATTGAGGCCCTAGTAGGTTGCTTAATGTTATGCCAGAAACCTGTTTCCAATAGGGATAGTATTGTGTCTGAGAAGCCGAAGAAACAACTTGAAGACAGGGAATCATACACAGAGCTTATTGGGGGCACTTACACACTGGGATAGTACATTGGCAACAGGCTGGATTAGAGAACCACTACCATTTGTAAAAACCATACAGTTTGTGTAACATTTTAACCTCTACCTAGCAACCTCCATCTAACCCCAAGGAAAGGGCCTCCCAATCCCTTGCATGACCTTCATTCCAAGGGATGGCCAGGGGGTTCAATTGTCCTCCATAGATAAGATCCGTCCCTGGTTGGCCACTCCCGGATTCCTTAGCTCAGAATTCTGAACCAGCGCTCTGCTTACACCATAGGGTCATCCTCCAGGTATGCACCAGTTACAGCTGTCAGGTGCCCCTCTGCCATACATTTAATTGGACAATTTCATACAACTGAAAAATGGTGGCAATGAAATTTGAATTCAAGTCACAAACTCATAATAACTAAAAGATCAGGGATTGAGGGTGGGGTTGGGGCCCATATCCTGTCTCTTTTGGAAAGTCAGAAACCTACAAATTTCTAAAAAATGGCATAAACACCCAAATAATGAAAATCTAAATGGAGATTAGCATCACACCCTCCTTAGAGGCTGGCAAGTAGAGCCAATGTGGAATCTTTTGTAAACATGTGGGAGAACTAAATGAAGTTTGAAGACCAATGGGGTCTCCTCCTTTTCTCTGAATCAAGACTCTGAGGTCCACCCTAGAAAGAGGTTAGCCAAACAACTCAGAACCTTGACTAGCTGCTGGGCACAGGATCACGGCTCAGCCTCACACAGTCACTGATGCGATGGCAAGAGCAAGAGAAAGATGGCTCTGTTTCCTTCTAGAAATCTTCTGCAGTCCCATTTCAAGGTCCATGCTTACCTCATAGGAAAACAGAAGTGAGGAAAGCCCTGACCCTCTTACCAACATATGTCAGGGACAGGGGAAAAGGACCATGCCGCAAAACACAGAGACCCTTATCCCACAGACCAGCCTACTCAGGACCAGTAGGCTTCCCATCAATCATATTGGCTACTTTTTTTCACTTGAAGCATCCTTAGTAAGAAGTAGAAAGAGGCCAGAAGTTCCCTTCATGAGCCTTCCCCAACAGGGAACAAGCGTTGGAAGGCAGAAGTGTGGGCACACATTTGTTCCTTATTCTACAAGCTAAAGCTGGAGCACATGGCTGGCTGGAGAAAGGTTCTCTCCTGCAGTGGGAAGCAAGCATGTGAGCTGGCAGGTTCCAAGCCCCCTGAGATGGGGCATGGGCAGACCCTGTTGGTGGCCTGCCATGTCTCCTCCACCCATGCAGAAGATAACCAAGTTCTATTCTTGTTTAAATGCCTTTCTACATCTCTCCACCTGCATAGGCAATCTCTGACAGTGGGGAAGGCCTGGCAGCCTGGAAATTGCCCCAGAAGGAACACTCAATTAATGAAGGGTAAGAATCGGTGGATAAATGCAGAGCCATAGGAGGGTTCTGAAATGTGTTCCAGTCTTTCAGAAGGTTCCTAGAAGGATGGAGCTCCAATTACCTACAGTAGTAGCCCACTCATTATCACGCTTTGTAGTGTTTTTCCCCCTTCTTATTTCTCTTCTGCCACTGTCTTGCAGTGCCTCCTGGGATCACATCCCAAATAAACTACTTGTACTCAAACCCTTGACTCAAGTTCAGTTTTGAGTGGAAGTCACCCTAAGAAAAAACCTTCCAGGAGAGAGATATCACTTCCCCACTGCTACCCCAAGCACTCTTCATTACAAGTGAAAGAGCTGCTTAACCTGAGTCAATAGAAGGTCAAGCAAGTGGTTACACTGTCTGGCTGCAGGGCGGAACCACGTTTCAACAGGTGTTGCCATCAGGCACTACAGTGAAGCTTTAGGATGGGAGGCATTGGCTTGACAGTCTCCAGCCTTCTACCATCTTAGTAAAAGGAGTAGTAACCAGGTAGTGGCAGTGGTGGGAGGCCTAGTGTTTCAATATACTCTCACAAAAAAGAGAAGTGACAAATTCTCAAAAGAACTCTTATGGACTTGAAAGGCAAGTTGTAGAAACTTTATGTTTAATCCAAGCCCAGATAGTCAATGAATACAGAATGTGGGTCAGAAACTTATAGTCTGTATTTTTTCTAAATAATAGAACCAGTTTTCTACTTGGTGTAACAATAATACTACTACTTAATTTCAGGGTTGTGACAAATGAATGAGATTGTAGTCATAGCCCAGTGTCTGACACAATGTCAGCATTCAACAAGTGTTAAGTTCTCTTTCTCCTTCCATAAATGTGAGCATGCTTCCACCTCCCCAAGAGACTCGAATTTATGTGGGTCTCTAGCTCAGCCTGGATATATTATTCACAGATGTTTTATTATTGTAACTACCAGTTTTTAATGACCACCTCTAGGTTCTTACGTTTCAAATAAAAGTTTGTCAAAATGAAAACCAAAATAAGTCCTGACCTTTTTTACAGATTTCGTAAGCTTTCTGATTTCTAGTGATACGAAATTCTAGGTAAAAAGCTATCTTTAACTGACTTTTTAAAAATCAAGTCTACTGTGATTGATCCATGTGGTTCCTTGATTGAAACAAGGAACATCAGAAGGGCCTGGAGCTTGGAGCTTGGAGAGTATGGGTAGGCCAGATAATAACAGCTTTCACAAGAGGAAAGCTCCACTTCACAGAGAAGATCAGGCCAGCAAGAAGAGCTGCTGATGTCCATTTCACTTGAGATATCATTATTTCCATTGCCTCTCTTCTTATTTAGTAAAGACAAACTTGTGTTTCTTTAAGTCAGTCTCATTTTCTAGGTCTAGTTCTTTGCTTTGTTAGCACCCAAAGAACATTTATTTTTCTTTCCTATTTACATGTTTCAGATTCCCATCCTATAACGATTTCTCCCCTCTCCATACGTTCATGTGTTTCTTACACTGTTTCTCTCTCTCCCAAGACCATCGTGCCCTTTCTTTTCTTCCCATTAGCTTGTTACACAAAAGCCATTACAGGAATAGGCTGCCTCTATAATGCCTTACTGAAAATGCAGTGAGAAACCTCCACAGCAGCTGCGTCCCTGGATGAGATACAAGGTCCCTACTGATGTTTTATATTCAGTCCACACCGTGCTCAGGGCCTCGGTCTATAAGCTTTCTTAAGTGTTTCTTAAATGTTTTTACACTTTACTCTTCTCACTTCTCTAAAAGTAACAAGAGGAAAACTCCTGTGTTGCTAGTAGAAGAATAATATGGGCCTCAGTAACAATAAGTCAATTCCCTCATCACTTCACCAGATGAAATACTCACACCCAGCTGGGTGCAGTGGCTCACGCCTGTAATCCCAGCACTTTGGGAGGCCGAGGCTTGAGGTTGGGAGTTCAAGACTAGCATGGCCAACATGGTGAAACCCTGTCTCTACTGAAAATACAAAATTAGCCAGGCATGCTGGTGGTCGCCTGTAATCCCAGCTACTTGGGAGGCTGAGGCAGGAGAATCGCTTGAACCCAGGAGGTGGAGGTTGCAGTGAGCTGAGATTGTGCCACTACACTCTAGCCTGGGCGACAGAGCAAGACTTTGTCTTAAAAAAAAGAAAGAAAGAAGAAAGAAAGAAAGAAAGAAAGAAAGAAAGAAAGAAAGAAAGAAAGAAAGAAAGAAAGATTCATGCCCAAGTTGCTGAGCCCAGTGGGGCTCCCTGCAGCCACACCCTATAGATGCAGGCTTACAGACTTCCCTAACAACTACTGCAGGCCACAACCTCAAACTCACAGCAAACAGGAAGCAGGAGGTGCCGTCACATGTAACGGGGTCAGAGCTTCGAGCCCCCGGAAAAGCTCAATGCCAGGTTTCCATTCTCTGCCCTGATGATGCCCCGTACTTTCTTAACTGTGCAATTCAGAATCCTCTCTTTCTAATGCACAGACCAGGGACACCATCTGCCCCACAATCACCCAAGGAAAGAATCGTTTGTAACATTCCTAAGGTTTAGTCATCCAACCTCTGCTCGACTATTTCTAGAAGGCAGCAAAGCCAGCAGGCCTTCAGGGACAATGTGGACAGAGTCTGCTCCCTCTTTCACGTCTCATTTTGTCTCCTCTTCGGCGAGCTAAACTGTCCTGGCTCCTTTCCTCATTCTCAGTTTAACACATCTTGTAGATTCCTCTTAGTTTCTCTACCGTTAGCACACTTGAGTTTCAAAGCTACTTTCAAAATCAGGGGTTCTCACAACTCCAGCTAACATTACTGATACAATGTAACAGATACATTATTATTTGTCACTAGTCTCCATCATGAGAGGCAAATGCCAGGGACTTTTGGAGTGATTATTTAATATTCCTCATTACATACTAAGAATACATATTGGCTACTATTTAGCTGCCCCTTCCTGTTTTTCCTCAAAGAATTGAGGAGAATGAGACCAAAAACCAAAAAAGCACATCTATTTTCCTGCAAAATCAAAACATACCTTATAAATGTCAAAACTATTTTCCTGATTTTTAAATTTCATGTGACACCATTACTGAAAAGAATTATCAGCAAGAACTAAAAAGCAATGGAAATGAATTCAACAAGGACTGGAGGAAAATACATATTAAAACACAAGGAAAATCTATGTGACACAACATGCCAACCATTAAGGAAACTCACACTGAGTGTAGCTAAATATGGGAGCCAAACTGTTTTTAAATTTTGATTACGTGTCCATAGACAACGTGCAGTCGTGTAAGCAGATAGCAAGAAAGCAGGAAACTCAGGCCAGGGTTCTTCCCATATAAATGACCAAGCACTAGACACTGCGAGGTCATTGAGTTTCAGAATCACTGCACGGCCAGCTGAGAAAAGAGAGGGAGAAAAAGAAGGAAGACAAGAGAAGGAAGAAAAAGATGGAGGATTAAATCAGTAACAGAACAAACCATGCCTAGGTGCCACATGCAACTACTGTTTCTGCCAAGAGAATAGAAAATAATGAGACAGTGCTTTATTTTCAATAACCCATCAACAACAATCTCCGTTGTTTAGCCACTGGGATGATTTACACGGGAATTAGCAGAAACCTTCCCCATCCACGTTATCTGATGTGGATTTGCAAAAAGAACATAATACAAACATTCTAAAATGAGAAAGCTGTAAGAAACATAACGTATGCACACCAAAACCTACCATTGGACATAAAGAAATATAAAAAAGAATTCTTCTTCCCGGATTTCAGAGTACGCCTAGTTTAGTATGAGGAGGGAGAGTTATCTATGGGTTGGTACTGTTCTGCTTTGTTTTTTGTTTTGTTCTGTTCTGTTTTGTGTTTCAAGAGATAGCATCTATTGAGAGACTTTTTAAAATGGAAAGAAAAGCTACTGCAGGTTTAGCGGAGACACATACAAAGCTGTCTTTCCTGATTTGCAAACATCTGCAGAAAAAAACAGGAGAAAGTAACTAAAAGGTCATTTCACACTCACAGCATTCTGGGTTTGGGGTTTTCCTTTTTCTTTTGGCCACTACATTGCATTCCATTTACATGATGTTTTCTTTATTTAGCAGAGAAAAACAAGCAAATCAAACACAATTACTTGCCAGAGTTCCCCTAGCTTAGCATCATGAGAATTTGCAGTTGTTTTTAATGCATTTGGGATGTTCCTTGAAATCTATCAACAAAATCTCTCTTATGTTTATGAATTGATTTACTACTTTAGTGTTTCTACTCTCTTCACTCTTCCAGATGATTTCAATGGTGCCTCTCCACCTTCCCTACTGTATGTAAAAAAAGCACACTTGATGCTCACTCTGTGCTGCTGCACTGTTTTAGCACAAGAATAAAATGAGCAGAGACATTTTAAAATATAAGAAACATACGTACTAGACATGCTTCGAAAGCAATAAAAGACTTGGCAAATTTTTCTGATTAAGTTAAGGAAGTTTTTAAACAGTCAACACGTATTCAATCTACACTTACTATGTGCCCAGACCTATAACCAGGCTCTGCAAGGGATGTGGCATTTTTAGGTAAAGCACATGTCTTTGTTTCTCCATAGTTTAAATTTAACTGAAACAATTTAGAGATAACTGAAGGAACCCACAGGAGGTAGGGAGGCCTCAAGAGGACTAGAACCATGAGCAAGACCTTGAACAACTGGGATTCCTCGAGAGGCAAAAAGAGAAAAATTCAACCACAAACAGCAAGATTAAAGGCGAGGGAGGGAACACTGGGAGTTTTCAGGACCACAGAGTAGATGTAAAAGGAAGCACGTGGAGAAAGCCTATTAACTGTTAAAAGAGTGTTTCAATTATTTCAATGCTATGAGAAGGTCATTTTTCTTCTCTTTAGGACATCAAATATGTTGAATAGACATTACATTTTTTTCTCATTTATCTCAGGCTTTTTTTTAAAAAAGCATTAATACTTTATTTTTTCAGAGCAATTTTAGGCTCACAGCAAAATTAAGAAAAAGGTACAGAGATTTCCCATCTATATCCCCTGCCCCCACATATACACAGACTCCATTATCAGCAGTCCCCAGCAGATTGGTACATTTGTACCACTGATGAACCTACATTGACACATCATAGTCACCTAAAGTCCCTAGTTTACATTAGAGTTCTCTCTTGGTGATATACATTCTGTGGGTTTGAATAAATGTACAATGACATGTATCCACCATTATATTTTCTATCATTAAGAGCATGTCCTTATAGTAGAATGATTTATAATCCTTTGAATATATACCCAGTAATGGGCTATAAATAAATAAATAAATAAAAGATTAAAATGTCTAAAAAAAATAAAAAGAGCATGTCACTGCCCCGAAAATCCTCTGTGCTCCACCTGTTATATTTTCCTTAATGCACAAATTTTTTTGGTAGCAAACTACATGGAAGACTTGAAGTAGTGTTTCCTAATAATTAATGCATGATCTCTATACTGCAAAAATCACAGGACAGCAGCACATCTTTCTCACATAGCCCACCCTTAGTGCTCAGCCTCATAATAGTGGCACGGGTGGTGATATGGTTTGGCTGTGTCTCCACCCAAATTTCAACTTGAATTGTATCTCCCAGAATTCCCATGTGTTGTGGGAGGGACTCGGGGGAGGTAATTGAATCATGGGGGACAGTCTTTCCTGTGCTAGTCTCATGATAGTGAATAAGTCTCACAAGACCTGATGGGTATATTGGGGTTTTTGCTTATGCTTCTTCCATATATTTCTTATCACTGCCATGTAAGAAGTGCCTTTTGCCTTCTGCCATGATTCTGAGGCCTCCCCAGCCATGTGGAAATCGAGATGTCTTATTTAAAGGGAACATGTGGGTGATCTTAGTTTTATGGCTATGAGATAAGAACCAGATGCCAGGTATAGTTTCATAATAGTCACCCCCAAGTGTTATGGGTCCAGATCAAGGAAAGTAACATGCCCAAGTGGGATGATCATTTCTCAGAGGTTGGTAGATTAAGAGACCAAAATTTGCTAGGGGAGATCCATGTTGATGAGGAGTATCCTTACTGAATATCTGGTTAACCTCTTTTTATTCCCAGTTTTGGGTATGTCTTTATCAGCAGTGTGAAAATGAACTAATATAGTAAATTGGTACCAGTAGACTGGTGTGTTGCTGAAAAGATATCTGAAAATGAATGTGGAAGCAACTTTAGAACTGGAGAACAAGCAGAGGCTGGAACAGTTTGGAGGGCTCAGAAGAAGATAAGAAAATGTGAGAAAGTTTGGAAGTTCCTAGAGACTTGTTGAATGGCTTTGGCCAAAAGTCTGATAGAGATATGGATGATAAGATCCAGGCTGAGGTGGTCTTAGATGGAGATGAGGAACTTGTTGGGAATTGGAGGTGACTCTTGTTATGTTTTAGCAAAGAGACTGGCAGCATTTTACTCCTGCCCTAGAGATTTGTGGACCTTTGAACTTGAGAGACATGATTTAGGGTATCTGATAGAAGGAATTTCTAAGCAGCAAAGCATTCAAGACATGATTTGGGTGCTGTTGAAAGCATTCCATTTTAAAAGGGAAATAGAGCATAAAAATTCAGAAAACTTGCAACTTCATGATGCAATAGAAAAGAAAAATCCATTTTCTGGGGAGAAATTCAAGTCAGCTGCAGAAATTTGCGTAAGTAGCAAGGAGCCTAATGTTAATCCCCAAGACCAAGGGGAAAATGTCTCCAGGCCATGTCAGACAGCAGCCCCTCCCATCACAGGCTCAGAGGAGGAAAAAGTGGTTTCATGGGCCAGGCCCAAGGTCCCCGTGCTGTGTGCAGCGTAGGGACTTGGTGCCCTGTGTGCCAGCTGCTCCAGCCATACCTGAAAGGGGCCAACATACAGCTTAGGCTATGGCTTTAGAGGGTGGAAGCCCCAAGCCTTGGCACCTTCCCTGTGGTATTTAGCCTGCAGGGGCATAGAAGTCAAGAACTGAGGTTTGGGAACCTCTGCCAAGATTTCAGAAGATGAATGGAAATGCCTGGATGCCCAGGCAAAAGTTTGTTGAAGAAGTGGAGCCCTCATGGAGAACCTCTGCTAGGGCAGTGCAGAAAGGAAATGTGGGGTTGGAGGCCACCCCCAGGGTCCCTACTGGGGCACTGCCTAGTGAAGCTATATGAAGAAAGCCACCATTCTCCAGATCCCAGAATGGTAGATCCACTGACAGCTTGCACCTTGTGCCTGGAAAAGTCACAGATACTCAACAAGTGCCTGTGAAAGCAGCCGGGAGGGAGGCTGTACCCTGCAATGCTACAGGGGTGGAGCTGCCCAAGACCATGGGAGCACACCTCTTGTATCAGTGTGACCTGGATGTGAGACCTGGAGTAAAAGGAGATCACTTTGGAAACTTAAAATTAGAATGCCCTACTGGATTTAGGACTTGTGTGGGCCCTGTAACCACTTTGTTTTGACCAATTTATCCCATTTGGAATGGTTGAATTTATTCAATACGTGTAACCTCATTGCATCTAGGGAGTAACTAGCTTGCTTTTGATTTTACAGGCTCATAAGTGGAAGGGACTTGCCTTGTCTCAGATAAGACTTTGGACTGTGAACTTTTGGGCTAATGCTGAAATTAGTTAAAACTTTTGGGGACTGTTGGGAAGGCATTATTGGTTTTGAAACATGAGAACATGAGATTTAGAGGGGCCAGGGGTAGAATGATATGTTTTGGCTATGTCCCCACCCAAATCTCAAAATGAACTGTATCTCCCAGAATTCCTACTTGTTGTGGGAGGGACCCAGGAGGAGGTAATTGAATCATGGGGCTGGTCTTTCCCATGCTATTCTCATGATAGTGAGTAAGTTTCACAAAATCTGATGGGTTTATTAGGAGTTCCAGCTTTTGCTTCTTCATTCTCTCTTGCCACCACCATGTAAGAAGTGCCTTTCACCCTTCGCCATGATTATGAGACCTCCCCAGCCATGTGGAACTGTAAGTCAAATTAAACCTCATTTTTGGAGAGAGATCCAAGATGGCCGATTAGCAACAGCTCAGGAATGTAGTTCCCAGTGAAAGCACAGAGAACGAGTGGATGCCGTACTTTCTACGAATTTTTGTTGCCCAAAGACTGGCAGATTCCTGGCAGAGGAGCCACACGGGTCGCCAGCACGACTCTTTTGGCCAGCGCGGCTATTTTGCCGGTGCCCCAGCGTGGCACTTCTTGGTGCAAAGCATACGGGACAGACGGGCTTGGCTGGTCCCATCCCCACAAGGAAAACAGCAGTTGGAAGCACTGAGGACTGAGAGTTTCACAGCAAGCACAGCGAATCCGGGAAGGTCCAGCTCTGTGGGGAACAGGCATCCGCCAAAGAAAAACAAAGAAACAGAAAAAAACTTCATCACTGGGCGGAGAGAGATCCAAGATGGCCGTGTAGCAACAGCTCAGGATTGTAGCTCCCAGTGAAAGTGCAGAGAGTGAGTGGATGCCGCAATTGCAGACGAATTTTTGACGCCCACAAACTGGGAGATTCCCGGCGAAGGAACCACACAGGTCGCCAGCGCGACTCTTTTGGCCAGCGCGGCACTTCTCGGTGCGGAGTATACACGACTGGGTGCCCTTTTAGTCAGGCTCGGTGGGTCCCATCCCCACAAGGAGAACAGCAATTGGAAGCACTGAGGACTGAGAGCAAGCACAGCTGAACCCAGGAAGGCCCAGCTTTGTGGGGAAGGGGCACCTGCCGAAGGAAAACTAAGAAACAGAAAAAACTTCATAACCAACAAGCCAGACATCCACTCAGAGACCCAATCTGAAAGTCGGCAATTACAAAGACAACAGGTGGATAAATCCACAAAAATGGGAAGAAACCAGTGCAAAAAGGCTGAGAACACC
>CAUYQU010024834.1:0-17448 GCA_963574635.1 Cheracebus regulus | reverse complement strand
AACAGCCCGATTGGTTGTGGGAGAGCAAGATGGCTATCGGGTAAGTTACAAGCCTTGACCTAGGAATTGGCCTGTTATTGGTTGGAATTACTTGCCTGCTATTGGTTGTTAAGACTCGACTGCTATTGGTTGTTAAAACTTGGCTGCTATTGGTTGTTAAGACTTGGCTGCTATTGGTTGTTAAGACTCGGCTGCTATTGGTTGTTAAGACTTAGCTGCTATTGATTGTTAAGACTTAGCTGCTATTGGTTATTAAGAAGCTATGGTTGCAGCACCTTGTTTGCATACTGGGCTCTTTAAGGGAAGACCAGGCTGTGCAAGCAAGGGAGAAGGGAACGTGCCCGAGCATGTCTGAGCTTGCTCAGGGCTTGTAAAAGGGACAAAGGAGCTGGGGGGGGTGGGGGGTGCGTCCGAGCTCCCAGCAAGGTAACCGGCCTTACAAAAAGTAGAGGTAGTAAATAACACATCTTGTAGCTATCCTTTTAGTATGAAATATTGTCCTCTGGAAATTGATCAGTTCTCTGAGCAGTACATATTATGATATTTGTGCTGGTTCAGGGGGAAGGAGGAGCACAAAATGCAAAGGGCTTGCTACGAGTGTGTTTATGGTGAGGCACATTGACCATTGTCTCTTATGTCTGCATTTTCATTTACTGTGCTGTATATATAGTGTATATAAGCAGACAAAGGAGTCCTAATATACTTAGAGTTGATGTTAAAGAGGTTGCCAGTGTATGACAAAAGTAGAGTTAGTAAACTAATACATTGGGTATACTTCGAGTTAAAATTCATAGAGAAGACTTCTTCAAAACACAGAAGTGAAATTGGTAAAATCCCCCCTAAGCATTACAGATGGGTTATAGCTGTCCATGGGGTTGGTAGTGGTCAGAAAGGGAAGGATTCTAGGCCAGAATGATCCTAGTTAAAAGACACTCAAATTAGAGTCTGTGTTATGTATATACACCATTTATTCAATGCAACTGTGTATATAATAGAAAACTTTAGTCCAATTTGAAACATCTAGTCTTTTTAGGTGTTTAAAAGTGTACAACAGAGGTTAAGAGTAGAGGGCTAAAGTAACAGCCCTCTAAGAATGTGTTTTCATCACTTCCTAGGAGTGGTTGCATTTGGGAATGGAATTGTTAAACTTGTTGCTTAGGAGCATATGCTGACTATTCATTGGGTGGTGGTGGGTGGGGGAGGAGGAAGTATGCAGGGAGGAGGGTTCTGTGCCCATGAGTTAGATTAGTTCAGATGACCTAACCATTGTTCTTTATGTGCACTTTAGTTAATATTGCGTGTTAAAGGATAAACAAGTCCTAATGCTCAACGTATGTTAAAAACAAAAGTGGTAAAACAGTCCCTTTATAAATGTCCTTTTGTTGGTTTTTAGGAAGGCCTGTTTGCTGGAGTGACCTTTATTAATGCACCTCTTGGAGCTAGACATCCTACACTCAGTCACTGGGGGTGGTGGAAGAGGGAGAGTGAAAGGAAGGGCTCTTCGGTATTATCTCCGTATCTAGAAGATGGTTTCAGATGATAACCACAGGTCTCTATGAGCGTTTTTAGTAAAGTGTCTGTGTTTATTGTGGACAAAGTTCATTATTTTGCAACATCTAAGCTTTATGAATATCTCGAATGACAATGTATAATGAAAACTACAGCTAGTGAACTAGCCAATGTATAAATACCTTTGTTATAATTGATAGAAAAGATGCATCTTGAACATGGAATTGTTAAACCACCTCTAAGCAGTACATGTCAGGACTTGTTCATTAGGTTGGCAGCAGAGGGGCAGAAGAAAGTATACAGGGAGAGATGTATGCAGATGTGTCCATATTTACATTTTGACAATAACCATTGACGTATGTGCATCTCTTTTGGCTGTACTATAGAAATACATTAAGTAATTCAATGGAAATCTACCCCGCTAATATTTTAATGGTATAGATCTGCTAATGAATTCTCTTAGAAACATTACACTTAGTGTATTCTGTTACTGTATGTTTCATTTTAAGAGCATTAAGGGAATGCAGAATTTAAATCAGAACTCTGCCAATGCTTTTTTATCTAGAGGCATGTTGCCATTTTTGTCTTCTATGAAATTTTCTTCCCAAGAAAGGCAGGATTACATTTTTTAAAACAGATTGAGTTGGTATAGTGTATTCTTGGTTATCAAAATACTAATATAGCTTTGGGATTTTGAATTGGTAAATATTCATGTTGTGTGAAAAAGCATGATACATACTGTGCAATCTCAGTCTCACATAATTGAATGTTGTGCCTACACATGCACAGAAGAACATATCAAAATACAAACTGCTTGTGATTGTGAATTACTTTGTGCTTTGTTTCTTGTGTTTGGCAGTTTCCTATAATGCACATATTAACTTTTTAAAAATAAAGGTTATTTTAAAAACCCATAAAAAAAGATTTATTGAATGCCTCCAATGTCCCAAACTTTCAGCTGTTTTATTTTCCTATTGCAGCTAATCATATTTCCCACCAATTTCTACTTTCTAAATCAAGAAATTGAAGCTCTGAAAGCTTCAGTACATTTCCCAAAAATCACATGCATAGAAAATACTGGAGCTGCAATTTAAAAACAGTACCATCTAACTCCAAAGTCAAGTCTTACTGTATGTTATCATACCATCTTTTCAGCAACATAAAAAATTAAATCAGCTTTAGATTAGTAATGCTTCTTTATAGTACTTTCTTCATCAAAGAGAAAAATGAGGTGTCAACAGATAATTATACATGTGTGGAGATGAATAGATGTTGCTGTGAAATCAAATGAAACAAACTACAAAGAGGCTCATTACACCTTTATCATATTTACTAACTGAAAACATGTTTGTTGTTTTTGTTTTGGTTCAGTTTGGTTTGGTGGAGGACTTAGGTAGATTGGGATGATGCGTTGGCAAGTAAGCTTATTTGTACTGTCAAATTAATCATCCTGGGTAGAATGGTTACTTGAATAGCTTGAGTCATTGTTACTCTATAGAAAAGTTGCCACTGGGCTATAATGGCTCGTAAATTCATTGTATCAAATGGTGTGAAACATTGAGGCATTAACTTAAATATGGCTAAGGTAAGCAATAAATATAATGTTTAGGTAAGTTGATATAAAGTTTTGCAAATTAAAACTTGTTCACACAGACTCAATAATACTGATATCAGTTGAAATATTTTCTTATACTTTTTGTGTATTTTATAAAGAACTTACTTTACACCAGATTATTAAAATGCTATCATAAACCACTTTTACACACTACAAACTTGATTAATCAACAGCACTGGTTGCATCTACTAAAATGTAATCCCCACAGCAGTAAGAAGTTTTGTCTATTTAATTTCACTATTCCATCCCAAGCACGGAGAACAATACATTACACATATTAGCATTAAATAAATATTTATAAATAAATTAATTAATTAATGTGTCTCTGAACCAAATAGTTAATTTCTTTGGGGACTAGTTCCTTTACCTGTTAAAAGAGAAGGCTGAGAGAGGTTCTAAGAGGTCTTTATCAACTGCTTCTGGCAATTATCTGACATCCACAAGGGGAAACAATCTTAAAATGCAGTTGCTCTATAGATTACGAAGTGGAGAGAAGAAAGAACACAAACCCTTGATGAAATAATTAAGTCTTTCTGTCAGTCAGTTGCAAAGCTTTTTATATCTCTCTGCTTTTGGTAATGGGAATTTTAAATTATAATAAAAGCACTTATGATTAGGTTGATTTGAGATAAAATTCCTCTATTAGATGTTAAAATCATTCCAATTTCATCTTTTCTATTTTAGCATAGATTTGATGTGATATCGCACTTGTTCTAGTATTACACTTGTTAGTACTATTACTGTATTACATTTGTTAATACAAATTTCAAAGACATAGTTTTTGAGCACTTAAAGAATACAAAAAGTTTTAATGGACAAAGATGTATGAGGCACAGTCTTTTCCCTAGAGGAGCATACAAAGATAAGAGGGAACAAAATAAATATCTAAATACAAATTATCTGTAATAGAATACATACTTACTATGAACATATGTATAGATGTGATACCTAATAATTCCATTTATGTTCTATTCCTCCCTTTTCATTTCTTTTACTGTTGTTGACAATATTTAATAAGTCAAATCCATATCTTAAGCCTATAGATATTTTAGAGAAAATATTTTATTAGCATCATACATAACAGTATATATTTGGACTCTGATTGCTGAGTTTAGTTTTTTCCTCCTTTCTTCTATGCATCATAATTTTTTTCTATTCTTACCAATTATGGTGGGTTGAATAGTGTCCTCCAACCTTGATGTCTACTCAGAATCTCAGAACATAACCTTGTTTGGAAATAGGGTCTTTGCAGGTGTGATCAAGATGAGGATCTGGTTGACAGCACACTACATTCAGGTAGGCCATAAATCTGTTGGAGTATTCTTATTTGAGACAAAAAGGGACACAGAGAAGAAAAGGCAGAGGAAATCTCTGAAGGCAGAGACTGGAGCAGTGCATCTGCAAGCAAAGAAATACTAGACACTGGTAGAGGCAAGAAAAAATTATCCCTCCCCTGATCCTTTGGAGAGAGTGTGAGACTACTGGCACATTGATTTCATACTCTGGCCTCCAGAACTATATAGAGAATATATTTCTGTGGTGTTAAGCCACCAAGTTTGCAGTAATTTGTAATTTGTTACAGCAGCTCTAGAAAATTAGCACAACCATGAGTCTGTTCTATGTCACAATTTGGTTTTAGCTGTGCTTTGGAAGAGGGGCTGTGTAAAATAGCAACTACTAGTGAGAAATGATGATCTATAATAAGTGTAACAGTTGTCAGAAATAAGGGGATTGGCTAAGGTGACCAAGAAACAACAGGTTGAACTGTGGTATATCTAAACCTGGGGACATACCTTCAGTTCTTCCCATCTATCATCAGTGTCTGAAAAGGAGAACCCCAAAAGATATAAATCTCTGTTCATCAAGTTAAGGGGGATTCAAACCATTATAGGCTGTTTTTTTAGGTGACAGTCCCTGAAAATCAGGGAAGTTAAAAGCCTAGGAGTTACCTAAGAGCATAGAGAAAAATAATATGATCAAGTTGACTTAGGAGAATAGTGAACATGCTACCTTCTGAAAGAAAATATACTTAATTAGATACCTTATATCTTATTGCCAAGCTTCCACAGAAAATTTAGAATAATTGGTCATATTAAGTCACTACTAAAATTTTAATAAATAATATAAATTAAATAGACCACACTTTGTGATCATAATTAAATAAAAATAATAATAGTTTTTTAATCCAATTTTTTAAATAAATAAATAATGAGAACTAATGGAAAAAATTAGAATCAGAGGAATCATAAAAATTAGAATGCTACAAAGCAAAAATTCAGTATTCCTGAAACCATAAGTGTATTTAATGTTAAAAAAGAAAACATGAACATAAAATAAACATCTAAGTAAAAATGTAAAAAAGGAAAACAAATCAAAGTATTTTAAAAAGCAGAATATAGTTCTTTAAAAAATAACAGTGGTCATTAAAATGTTTGAATAAAAATGAAACCATAGATCAAGACCTCACTCGGGGGAAAAAAATTTGGATAACTTCTAGTTTGCCTAATCAACAACAGCAACACAACAAAATAAAATGCAAATCCCTAAATTTAGAAAATACAACAACAAAAAAACACACACATATATATATATATATATACATCAAAGTCCTTTTTACCTAACCAAGTTATTCTTAAGATTTTGTCTAATGAAAATTGTCAGTGAGCCTGCCAATTCACGTGCCTCTGCAGTCTCTAGTAAGCCATAGTGTTCAACCAAAGTAGACACTGGGGAGGAGAGAGGAGAGAAGAGTGGGGAAGAGAGAGGTGTGAAGAGAGAAGGCAGCAACTGTCTTTACCTAGTACCTGGATGCTGGGGCAGGATTGTACCTCTGCCTTCAGACATCTTCCCTTGGAATGAAGATGGTTGGGGTTGTGCATCAGAATAGACGAGATGCCATTGGACAAACCTGTGTACCAGAGTTCAGGCCTCAGAGTGTTTAGGGCATTCCCTTCCCCAGTCTATCCCTCTCATAATTATAGCATGGCCTGCTTCTCCCCTTCCCTTCTGTTCCAAGGTTGTAAATCAGAAGTTGGGGTATGGGAAAGAGGACAAATTAGAAGTGAGATTTTAGGAGGTATCTGTCATTGGCTTCTTTCCTTTTATGGTTTATTCAGGAAAATGTAGACCTAATTAAGATAGATTCAACTATTTAAGTTATTTAAGTAAATCAGATTTAACTAAAATATGACAAGAAAAAGATTTCATTTGATTAAAAGATACTATGAGTTGTGAACCCATGTTTATTCTCATATAGGCTTCCTGTATCCCTCACTCTCCACATTTAGGCTTTTGGTGTAACAGGTGACTTCCTGTTGTATCTTGAATATTTTTTCTATTATGTTAGGAGATTCTGGGTCCTCTTTAGGTCTTTTATCAGCAGTCATACTATTTATATTGAGCACACAGGTCTTGGCCTACATTTTTGGGCTGTGGCTTCAATGACAATGTAATTTTCAGTGTCTTTGCAGTGCTATTGTGGTTGGCTCAATTGATTTGGTGCCTCTGGGGCTTCCACTGGTCCCTTCTGGTTACTGTCCAATGAGGAAGAGATTCTCGTGTTGCCCCAGGTTTTAGAAAGAGAATCTCAGGGCCACGGGAATAAGGAGTGCCCCAGAGGCCAGCCTCTACTGTGGCAGAGTCTCTGTGGCCAGTGCCCCATGGCTTCCCCCATATCTCTCAGTGAGAGAGGGAGTCTTGGTCCTGGGATGAAGAAACTGAACGATAAGTCTGCTTTCCTGTCTGTTGCGGAAAAACTCCCTGGCCAGTGCCACTAGGCTGCTGGGTGTCTGGGTGGCAGAAGGTTCTTAGGCCCAGCAAGGAAGGAACTTCCCTTGGACATTTATTTTCAGCAGAGTTTCCAATGGATTTACCCTTGAAGGCACTCTCTGTGCTACGGGTGTTGTTTGCAGCATGCAGTGAATCTGGGTGAGGAATGAGCCAGCTACACCATCCTCTGTTGCTAGGTTGAGGGGTTGGAAACACCAGACCTGAGTTGTCTTATTTTGTTAGGTGGGAGTTGCCTTGTGGCTATGTTGTTATCCCCTCCAATCCTGGGTTCCCTAACAAGTTCGCCTTCCTCTCTATGCCTCTCGGAGTTCTCTTTCCACCACCCCTTGCATAATTTCCAGGTTTGTACCTATACTTAGAGGGAAAGAGCCGGAAGGACTTGCCTGGCCATTAGGCTTTTGAAACTGATACCTCCAGATACCTCAACAGAAAAGATCCAGAAAGGGTGTGACATTCCTAGTTAATTTAAAAAACAACTAAACTAAGTTAAGGATCAAATTATAAACACAGAAAAATATGTGAGGATGCTTGTTGAGCTATTGCTTTTTTAATTAGGAAGTTTTTAACAATGAGAATCTTTCTGGGTTGTGGATGGAAGACAAGGAGATAGCACAGCTGGAAGTCTCTAAGACGGAGTCTTAAATCTGCTGCAAGTTAGCATTAAAGGTGGTTGATATGGTTTGGCTGTGTTCCCACTCAAATCTCATAGCAAACTGTAATCCCCATGTGTCAAGGGAGGAACTTGGTGGAAGGTGATTGGACCAGGGGGCGATTTCCCCCTTGCTGTTGTCGTGATAGTGAGTGAGTCCTTGCAAGACATGATGGTTTTAAAAGTGACGGTATCCCCTGGTTTCTCTCTCTCCTGGCACCATGTAAGATATGCCTTGCTTCCCCTTCGCCTTCTGCCATGATCGTGTTTCCTGAGGCCTCTCCAGCTATGTGGAATTGTGAGTCAATTGAACTTTTGTTTATAAATTACTCATCTCAAGTAGTATCTTTATTGCAATGTGAAAACAAACTAATACAGTGGTGGGGCAGAAATTCTGTAAGACAGAATCCTGAACCTGCACCAACTTAGCATTAAGAAGGAAGGAAGGTGGCAGGAGACTCAGAAGATGCTAGATCCAATAACAGAAGAGATATGTTAAGTCCCTCTTAAAAACAGCAGTAACAACAATACACCTAGGACCCCCAGAAGCCATAACAGGAGTTTCAGATGCCACCATATTATAGGCACAGTAGAGCTGATTGTGTAACGTGCCTGAAGCAACACTACAAATTTCCCATGGCCCCAGGGAAGGCCCACACCTTCCCTAGGTATCTAAGAGAGATGAAGAAGTTATGTGGGGATAGAGAGCCACAGGCTCTAAAGTGGTTTCCCAGATGCACAGTGGACAACCCAACTGCAGGCAGATGTAAAGATGGACACCAGCAGATGCTATATGAAGGGACGATAATGGCCAAAGGCCAGTTGGGACGCTGAATTTTAGTGGATGCTGGCGTATGTTCATTATTACGTTCTCTTGATATCCTAATGCCATGTATCCACCTCTCCTTACCTCTTATATTCCTTCAACATTAAGATGCAATTAGAAGAAGACGTAAAGAGGGAGAAATATCAATTTGCTTAAATAACACTAAAGAGACTGAAAACAAACCCAGATTTACTAATTTTACCTAGAATTGTCCAAATTAAGTTTCTCTACCATCAGGTGAAACATTAGATTACAATACAGACTAAATTTAAATTTAGTTATAGGCATGACACCTAATCCTCTTCTTTTGATATCTAAAGTCTATGACCTTCCTAGCTGAGGGTGGTGGCTCACACCCATATAGGGAGACTGAGGAAAGAGCAGTGAGCTTTGACCGTGCCATGGCAGTCTGGCCTGGGTGATAGAGCAAGACCCCTTCCCTAACAAAACAAAAAAAAAACAAAACAAAAATGTGCAAATTTAGGGACTTCCTAATTTGATTACAACAAAATTTATACAGAGCAAAAATAAGTTAGCTGGACAAAAACACATATATTTGTATTTGTTATAGTCTTCTCCAGCTATAAATTGTGTGACATATATAAAATAACTCGGAGTCACTATATATTCTCTAACAACACATATTCCATATGATTTTACCCCTTTTCCAATTTGTGATGATAGCACATAATATTCTGTAAGGACTTTCCCTTGCACAGAATAACACCTGTTCTCTTTTCCTCACTTTCCAAGGTGAGATACAAACAAAACTTTAAGAAATCTGTACACAGTAGTTTTCTTAAGTTAGAAAAAATCAGAAATACCCTAAACATTTAAATATAAAGGCATAATCAAGTAAGTTATAATATGTTGTGAATTATTTTCAGTTACCAAAAGTCAGAACAGGAAGGGAGAACATTAGGAAAAATAGCTAATGCATGTTGGACTTAATACCTAGGTGATAGGTTGAGAGGTTCCCCATGGCACACATTTACCTATGTAACAAACCTGCATGTCCTCACATGTACCCCAGAACTTATTAAAATTAAAATTAATTTTAACAAAGTCAGAATTTCAAAAAACATTTTACAAAGTGAGTAAAATCTTGAGGATTCATATGTTACTGAATGTGAAAGATATAATATGCTCCTGAACGGATATTGTTCAGTCTGACGATCTTTATACTTTGATCATCTGGGTCCAGTACATTTGTTTTTCATCTACACATAAGTTATCTGTTGTCTGAAGGCTTCTCTGATTATCTATCAGTCAGAATGAATCAAACCATCTCCCTTTGTTCTTCATCTATATTCTGCAGTTAAATTTCATTAGCACATAGGGCATTGCCTGATTTCTAACTGTGCCATGTCTTACTTATCTTGGTATCACTAACCACTAGCACTGAGATCATCACACATTAGGACTCAGTCCATGTTTGTTGAATCCATAAAAAAGGGACAGAGCCCTGACTTTAGATGACATACTCAAAACAAGTTCCTTGGTTCATTGAAGAGCTTACACCTTAACTTGGAATTGTCAAGATTGATAAACACTAAAAAAGAAGAAAGTAAGGAAAAGGAAAACTGACACTGATTTCATAAATCTGACACAAATTTATTGAACATTCATAAAGTGAAAGCTTCAGAAAATGCCACAGAAGCTCTGAACACAGATTTGAAGGAGGACACCTATCCTTCTTGGATTCTGTCAAGAGATCAATTGATCAATTAAAGAGCTGTTACTCCAGCAATTTGTCTTAAAAGTAAATGGTTGAGGTCAGGCACAGTGGCCCACACCTGTAATCCCAGCACTTTGGGAAGCCCAGGCAGGCAGATCACAAGGTCAGGAGATCGAGACCATCCTGGCTAACACAGTGAAACCCCGTCTCTACTAAAAATACAAAAAATTAGCTGGGTGTGGTGGCACGTGCCTGTAGTCCCAGCTACTCGGGAGGCTGAGGCAGGAGAATCACTTGCACCTGGGAGGCGGAGGTTGCAGTGAGCCGAGATCATGCTGGCGCACTCCAGTCTGGATGACAGAGCAAGACTCTGTCTCAAAAAAAAAAAAAGGTAGATTGTCTTATCAGGAAGTTATTTTATTAACATAAAAGTCACAAGACTACATTTTATGTGAATTATTTATTTCTATGTTAATTTTCTGGAGGGGTAGAAATTAGCCAAAATAAAGAAAAAATGATGCAAGAAGACAGATTACCAGTGAATCATTATAATTTAAGTATCCTGTTACTTACCAAGAATACAAATATCAATCTAGCTTCCATTAATATTTTACCTCAAAAATATAATTGTAAGCTATACCCTGACTAATGTTAAACCTAATCTGGGAGTCGGTTCTGATTTTCAATATGTAGAAATTTTAGCTGTTTTAAACTCTATTCATGGTAGTTGCTAGTTTAAGTTTCTGCTAATAATATAACTCCATTATGCTTGCAAAGTCTTGGTTGAGTCCTTCTGGATCTGTCATGGGTCTGACTAAAGAACTCTCTGAAGTTCATGTATTACAGGAGACTGAGGAACACCAACAAAGCAATAAGGGTGACATCCTCTGCCCTACAAATTACCTATCATGCAAATTAATGATCTGCTTCATTTTAATTAACCAATAGTGTAAACCAGCCCTCCTCTAGGGCTTTCAGGAAAAATCTTGAAATCTGAAGCAATAACCCAAGACATTTAAAGCTACAATTTATTTCATCTTCACTTTGTACCCTTTCACTCTGCCTGCTAAGTTACACTTTCAAATAACCTCAGAAGAATGAGACTCAGCAACGTCTATATTTGAACACAAGTCTAGTCTCTGGACAAATGTCCTATCTCATTAAATCTCACTAAATGTTTTGAGTTTTCAACTTATCAAACGTCTAAATTCCATTGACTCTTAGGTTTCTGCTGCCTACATGAATGTGACTGGCCATTTTCTAATCCAGTGTTTCTCAGTAGGAGGACTAGCACCTTCTAGAGAGCATTTTAGGAGTTTGTGGGTGCATTCTTATTTGGTTGTGGCAGTTGCTGAAAATGTGACTTCTGTTTAGAGAGTGGGAATCAGAGATGCTAGATGTCCTATAGTGTGCAGAACAGCTACCCCAAATGAAGACATCTCTCACATCCTATGGGACTTGAAAGTATTCCTGGAAGATCAGTGGTTCTCACATTTTAACAGACATCAAAATCACCTGGAAGTCTTACTCAGCACAGATTTCTGGTCTTACCCCTAGTTTCAGATTCAGTGGGCTAAGGACAGAGCCAGATGACACACACGTCTACTCAGTTCCCAGATGACGCTGACACTGCTGATCCAGAGGACCATGCTTCAAAAACCGTAGCTCAAGATACGTAGTCATGCGGGTGGAAAATCTGTTTATACTTACCTGTACCAGATAAACTAGTTTCATTTTATTTGTGAAGAAATACTTTGCATGATTTTAATATAACTAAATATCCTAGTACCACAACTACCATGTAACTTAAGAGACTTGAACTTTGTTGTGTTTAGACTTTAATAAGTTATTTAACATTTCAGAAAATCACAGTACTAATCAAAAGTCATCACCAGTGATAATCCCAGCACTAATACCAGACATCTCTATCTGCCTGCATTTATAGCATTTACATGTAAGTATGTAACAAAGGAGACTGAAACTCCTTTTAACAAACTTAGAACCAAATATTATTAATGCAGTAGAGATGTGAAAATCAGAGATCTCTCTGTATTTCACTAAAGGTACATAATATTTATACTATTCTTATCCTACTACAGCACAGATGTAAAAACTATTTATTTATTTTGCAGGTACCAGTGGGTTTCCATCTTTTCCTGACGTTTTCAGAGATTTACCACACAACTTTGTATTCTCTTTATTACTGTTTACTTTTTTAATCCATCCTCGATTCCCTATGGCATGTCAAAAATTATGGTTTTTAAGAGCCTTATAAGTATTAGAGACTCATAGAAGGGCATATTGTTTCTATCACTACCCTTTCCCATGTAATAGCAAAGAATTATTTGATGCTACACCTAAAAATAGGGCCCACTTTATTTCCAATTATTTTGTAGTTCTTTGTTTTATCCACTTCCCCCATCGCTTGGCATATTATCATACTTTCATTAAGGTTATTTCTCTCTTCTCTACCATATACAAGTAATTCTGACCTGTGTTTAATTGACTCATCACTATTTTTCTTATTTTAATGTATACTTTTATCTCTCTTCTATAATCCTGTACATCTATAAAATGATTTCTGATCACTTCATATCTAATAAATCAAAACATTCATTTTAAGAAAGGACAATTATCTGACCACTTCAATATGTTCTTCTGTGGAAACAACACTGAAAATGTATCTATTGAAATACTCACGTATGTGGTATTTTACTTCTCAGGCATTAGAAATACTTGATGAAACTAAGAACCACTGATCTAGTTCAACTCCTCAGCTATTTTCTTGTAGAAATGGAGGCTTAGAGTGAAAAAGTTGTTTGCCTGAGAACACATAGCTATTTAGAGAAACTGTCTTCTAAAATCTGAGCTTACCAATTTCAAACCCAATGGTCCTACAACTAGAATAAAAACAATGTATGTAGTTGTTTTTGTCCTTTCCTCATTTCAGCATAGAAGGCAAGAAGTCAAGTAGAGAGAGTTAGGTAATTTCTAATCATGAATTATAACAGCAAGTGAATTTTTATAGGACTACAGATATAATTTTATACAGAAAATTTCATTTATTGGTTTTCTCCATCTAAAATCTATAAATCTACAGGTTCTTGTTAGAGCAAAAAAATAAATTGTGCTGTAGATGATCCCTTTTTCATTACAGCATACCTTTGCTCTGCCTTCAAACGCTAAGAAATTGGTTCAGGCAGCATTTTGAAAGGGATACATTTCCTGGGAAATGGCATAGAATTGGAGGCAGTCATCTTCAACTGACAGAAAAGAGCAGTGAGCTCGGAAAAGCTGAGAACTTAGTCAATACTGAATCAGACTAAGCACAATGAAGTAGCAGATGATTAGATAGTAGCCTTCGAAAGTGCAATACTTAAAATCCAGGTGGAGCATGGTTGAAAGCTTGGCTCAGCATTTATTAAGCACTTCTTTTTGCACACATTGTATATTGCTGAGAGTTGGTCAAAAGTTTACTACCACAAGACACATTAATTGAATGTCTTTGTATGTGACCTGAAAAAAAATTAATCATTTTCAGCAATATATATATTTTAAATGTATTACTTTAGCCTTTCACAGAATCAGTGCCACTACATCGATTTCATAGCTGTTATTGCTGTTGTTATTGTTTTGTGGTTGTAGTTTTTTTTGGGGGGGGTTGTTTGTCATTTTATGTTGCTCTCAGCAATAAGATCATTATAAGAAAGAGCAATATGAAATTAGTGCAGGAAAAGGCTTTAATTATTTTAAGGAATCACAGAATTTTGTTTCTTCTCTATGATCACAAGAAGTGTGCAACATGTGTAATCTCTGCTTTTGTCTTTTCTGCCAGAAAACTCAGAGCCCAATTTAGAATACATCTATAGAAAATATCTGAGCCATTGTTTATTTTGTTATAATTTCATCATATTAATTATTAGTGTAAACTACCTCAAACCCTTTATTGAATGATGTGAAGTGTAAACAAACAGATTTGAATAAATCATAATGTTTAACCCACATCCAACCACTTTGGTCTCAAATATATGACACTTTAGTTTCCATTTTAAACGTTTTAGTTTCCTTGTACCTGAGAAACAGATGTCTTCTTTGTCTTCTTAGAAAGAGCAAATATCTGAGAGCCTTTGCTGGAAGCATTTTTAAAAGATAACAAGGGAAGAAATATGAGGTGAAAGGAGAGATTCTATATCCAATGAAAGAGCATTCTAGAATAAAATAATAATAACAAAGGTATCTTAGCACTTATGTCGACACCAGAAAAGGAATTATAAGATGAGCTAGTTGAGGGTACAACCTACCTCTATCCAAGCAAGGAAAAGGAGAGGTAAAGATATAAGGATATTGTGGAATTAGCAAGCTTACAAGTGAGCTAGCTAATCAATGCACTTAGTTCTCATGATCTTGGCTCTGAAACTTTATATATCTTTCAAGGAAACTAATGTGTTCCATGAGAGAAAGTGATAGGATAGTTAGCAAAAGAGTCTCTGTAGAAACAATATGTTAACTGAAATTCAAAGGATAAAAAGATCTAGTCATATGAAAAGGTGAGATGAGGAGAACATTACAGAGAAAACCGTAATAACAGAGGTCTCTGTAGAGAAGAACTTGAGAAGAACTTGATGTATTTGAATAACAGAAAGGATGAGGGTGGCGGAAATACAATGAGCAAGACTATAGGAAGTAGATGAAGTTGAAGACCTGGACACAGGGAAGGTTTAAATAGGGCAGTGGTATAATCTAATTTCCATATTTGAAATATTACTTTGGCTTCCCTGAATAAACTGTGTGTGTTGATATGGCGAAGGTGGGCAAGAGAAAGCAGCAACAGGAGATCGATGCAGCAAGTCTAAGTAAGAGAAGATGATGGCTTGGTCTAAGGTAGAATTTGAAAAGGTGGCAAGGTGGAGCAAATTCTGGATGCATTCTGAAGGTAGAATTGAAGTGTCATTAGGACAGAATTAATGTAGGTTAAAGTAAAAGGTATAAAAATGATTCTTAGATTTTTAGTACGAATATAGGTGTGGATTGTGTTAATTTGATAGACAGATTGAGACAATTGTGGAAATAGAATAGAAAAGATGATAGGTTTTATTTGTGGCATACTAATTTTTACTTTTAGTTAAGACATCTAACACACATCAAGTAGTGGAATAAATAAGCCAGAGGATTGGATCTGAAGGAAAGTTAAGCAGTCTAGAGTCATGGCATATATATAATTTTTAAGGTCGTAGGAAGAAGTAAATTCAGGACAAACTTTCATACTTCTCTGTCTTCTCTTTCTATCCCTTAATTTCTAGGAGCAAGTCAAGGTAAAAAAATAAAGAAAGAAATTTGTGCTCCATCAGTACCTGAGGCTATGATTGAGGAGATGATAATTCCACATCACTCAGCTGTCAGTTATCCTATTCTTGTTGATTCAATGGAAGATTTGCTTGATAACTAGGTTGTAACCTTATAACAACTTTATCTCATGGGGGGATTATCACTGTTTGTTATATTATGTTTTCATTTTTGTGTTTAATTTTCTATTCAAGCAGAGAAAATACCAAGAACCAATAATTATAATTTTCCCATTATTGCCACCATTGTCTTTGGGCCACCCAAATCCATCAGGATTCAGGGAAAAGTACTCAAAATAATACAATGGAAATACATAGAACATAGATTTATATAGAGTTTTTAATATTTCCTACGTATGTTCACCTAAATTTTTCCTACAGCAAATATTGGGGTAGAGGTCGGTAACATGTCTCAATATCCCAGGCATCATATAGACACTGGAGAGAGGGATAAACCTTTAAAGAGCTTACTCTGTATTGTGTAGTGTACTCTGTATTCTAAGTGTAATTGTATTGCAAGTATAATTGTATTGTACTCTGTATTGTGTTGTGTATTGTGCTTTACCTTTCAGAACAGCATATAGTTGTGTTTTTTCCTATATGTGTGTGTATATTTATAGATGTTTTAGTATATATATGTATACATGTGTATATGTTATACACATGTATACATATGTATATGTTATATATATGTATAAATATCGGGAAGCAGAATCTTTAGTCTTTTTATAAAATAAAATCATATTTTATACAATTAAACAGATTTCTCATTATAGCCAGAGTTACTGCAAACTAAAATCCATAACCATTTTACAGCAAGCACAGAAGGATAGAGCACAAAGTGTTTCAATCTTTTCCCAAGAGATTAAGAGTTTCATTCACATCTTCAAAAAATATTAAGTGATATTTCACATAAAATTAATTATTCAGGAAAAATAAAATAATTTTTAGAAAATTGAGAGCTAGCATGAAACGCTGATCTCTAAAGAAGTCCCTGTACAATTATTTAGTACATCACCTGACTATGTGGTTAAAGTGGTCTTTTAATAAAGATGCAAAACAGGAATCCAGGCTACTTCTAGGATAATGGCTAAGTGTTCACTGGGGATGGATGTTAAGTACTCTGGTTTATTGCATTCTGTTTATTGCATTTTGAATACCTTAAAATGACAATTTAATGTAGCTGAAATTATAAGAAATGTATTTTCTGCCAGCTACTTTTTAGTGAAAACCTGTGAGATATGACTAGAGATCAGAGGCTAAATCTTTATTATATTTATGGAAATAAGAATGAATTTCTAAAAATGAAAGGGCAACTCCCAGCTGTGGAGAGTTTTATGTTTGTTTTTAACAGACTTTCTACTTCTAAGTCATTACTCCCATGAAAGAGTTCCCTGCCCTAGAACAGACCCTCAAGGCAGGTAATTTTAATCATAAACTTAACAAAACATTGATTTGTTGACATTTTGAAGGCATATATACAGTCTTCATATGACCTTAACCAGGATGAGGAAATCTTGGTCAATCATGAAATTCTGACTAGAGGGTAAAATCCTTCAGTGGAGTATCAGTCAAACAAAATTCATAGGATGAGGTGATTTTATGTTCATTTTATAAAATATAATAAAATATTGTATTTTCTGGCTTTAAAAAGTAACAACAAGAAATATAAAATTTGTATCTTTTAACTCTCATTGCCATGGGATGATTCAACCAAAATAATGGTTTATTACTATGATTGATATTTATGGGAATGGAGAGAAAGAAACAGAGGCAATAAAAGAAAGAGACAAATAAAATAATAGGGTGAAGGTAAAGATAGAGGAGAGGACCAACCAAGAAGCCGGGAAAAAAGGAGGAAGGAATCACGTGCTTAAAAACACAAAACACAGGCATGGTGGCTCACACCTGTAATCCCAGCACTTTGGGAGGCCAAGACGGGCAGATCACAAGGTCAGGAGTTCAAGACCAGGCTGGCCAACACAGTGAAATCCCGTCTCTACTAAAATACACACACACACACACACACACACACACACA
>CAUYQU010024832.1:0-28113 GCA_963574635.1 Cheracebus regulus | reverse complement strand
GAGGGACATTACATGGTGGTGAAAGGATCAATGCAACAAGAAGAGCTAACGATCCTAAGTATATACGCACCCATTACAGGAGCACCCAGATACATAGGGCAAGTTCTTAATGACTTACAAAGAGACTTAGACTCCCACACAATAATAGTGGGAGACTTGAACATTACACTGTCAATATTACCCAGATCAACGAGATAGAAAATTAACAAGGATATCCAGGACTTGAACTCAGAGCTGGAACAACTAGACTTAACAAATATTTACAGAACTCTCCTCCCCAAATCCACAAAACATACATTTTTCTCAGTATCACATTATACCTATTTTAAAAGTGACCACATAATTGGAAGTAAATCACTCCTCAGTAATTGCATAGCATTTCACAGGTTTAAGTAAAATATTGGTTGGCTGCTTATTTGTTATTTTCATCCCCTATTCCTTCCTGTCTCCATTGTTAAGCACAATTATTGGTATAAAAGAGGTTTTTAATACCCATTTTTAGACTGCATTCTAGCCTGGGCAATAAAACAAGAATCCCGTTCTCTCTCCCTCTTTCTTGTCCTCTTTCTCTCTTTCATTCTTTTTTTTCTTTCTTTTGCTGTTTCTTTCTTTCTCCTTTTTTCTCTTTTTATAAAAAAAAAAAAAAAGGTTTTGGTATTAGAGTTATGCCGGCCCCTTAAAAGGGATTGGAAGTATTCCCTCTTCTTTTTGATAGAAGTTGTACAAGATTGGTGTTATTTCCTCCTTAAATGTTTGATACAGTTTCCCAGGGAAACGATCTAGGCCTGGAGTTTCCCTTGTGAGAAGATAATACATTTAATTTCTTAAGTGAATATCAAGTTCTTTTTCTTATTGAATGAGCTTTGTCTATTTGTGTCTTCAAAGGAAATTTTCCATTTTATCTGTGGTGTTAAATTTGTTGGCATAAGTTTGTCGATATTCTTTTTATCCCTTTAATATTTGTAGGCTCTTTAGTAATAACCCCCTTTTCCTGATTGGTTGTTGTCTTCATGTCGATAGGATTTGCAGTGACAACCAAAGTTTTTTCACTGCCCATATGGGAAATAGGTCCCGTCTTTCTTCGATTAATCTAATGAGGTGTGTATCAGTTCCAGTGATCATTTAAAAAACCAGCTTTTGGGTTTGTTTTCTCTATTCTGTTTTGTTCACTTATTCTTATTTTTATGATTTCTTTCCTCTACTTTTTTTTTTTTTTTTTGCAACAGAGTCTCGCTCTGCGGCCAGGCTGGAGTGCATGGGGCAGTCTCAGCTCACTGCAACCTCTGCCTCCTGGGTTCAAGCAATTCTGCCTCAGCCTCCTGAGTAGCTGGGAATAAAGGCGTGCGCCACCATGCCTGGCTAATTTTTGTATTTATAGTAGAGTCAGGGTTTCACCAGTTTGGCCAGGCTGGTGTTGAACTCCTGACCTCATGATCCGCCTGCACTGGCCTCCCAAAGTGCTGGGATTACAGGTATGAGCCACTGCGCCCAGCCTCTTTCGTCTACTTTCTTTGGGTCTACTTGGCTCTTTTTATAATCATCTAAGGTAAAAATTTAGGTCAATTTTAGGCTCTTCATCTTTTCTGTAAGCATTTAGAGGTGTAAGATGACTTTTAAGCACTACGTTGGCAGTATCCTATACATTTTGAGCTGTAATTTTATGCAGTTCAAAATATTTTTCCAATTCATTTTGTGATGTCGTCTTTGATCCATGAGCTATTTTAGAAGTGTTTAATTTCTGAATATTTGTGGTTTTCCAAAATATTTTGTTGAGTTTGGATTTAACTTCATCGTGGTAAGAGAAGGTTTTCTGTACGCATTCAGTCCTTTTAGATGTAAGGAGATTTATCACCTAGCATATGGTTTTCATAGTAAACATTCTGCTGCGGTAGAGTAAGTACTCTAAAAAGTATCAGGTCACAGTTTTTTTGATAATTTTGTTCATGTCATCTATGAATTTACTTTTTTTTTTGTCAAATTGTTTTAATTATTACGAGAAGGGTGATAAAATCTCTATGCTAATGGAATTGTTTTTTATGGTAGGTGATTGTTCTATCTACCTACTTATGTCCAGAGTTTATAGTTTTACCTTTAGGAGAGTCAGTTCCGATGGGAGCTGTTACATAGTCATTCCATTATTTAACCTTTGAGTAAGTACTGCAAAAAAAACACACAACACTTGAGCAGGGACTGGCATACTTTTTCAGTCAATGTTTTAGGCTTTGTGGGCCACATGGGATTTCTGTTGCATCTTTTTTCCACCAACTCTGCTTGTCTGCCAGTTACTGACCTCCGATCCATCTCATCAGGAAGCTGCCACTGAATCAAGTATCTGTTTTAAAGCATGGGCTGAATGATAAGTTTTTACACTTATAGGCAGGGTTCCATGTTTAGAACATTGCAGTTAAAATTGACCCCCAGGAAATGTTGTTTTGGCCTATAATTCCTAAGTATTTCTGAAATGTTCTTCCCTTTCCTTCTTCCCCCAAGCCTCACGCTGGGGCTAGGTGGAAAAAACAGACCTTGCCCCCAGGGTGCTCATGGTCCTGGCAATGAGCTTCTCTCGAGCTGTAAGTCTGGGAGAAACTCGTCTGTGACGGTGAGCTAAAGCCATGAGAGACGGCACCAGACACTGAATATACCAGAGGGGCCGACTGATATTCACGGATGCCTGGGAAAGGCTTTGTGAAATGAAGCCCGTTATTTCCAAAGTATGTGGAACAATTGTAAGTCGTTACTAAAACTTATATTGGATAATTTAACAAAATGTGAGCAAACTTATTTTAGTTGATAATGTGGTAATTCAGAATTTATTGCATATTATGAGAATTAATTCACTTTTTACTGATTGATAACTACATCAAGGAGGCTTATACATGAGTTAGGAATTTTTGTTGTAGAGAAAGGTAAAGGGTAAATCCTAACACAAGCATCATTACACAGGGACTACGCACATGTTTCTTCAGTGGCCTCCAATACCAATGTAAGAGAAGCAAGGAATATTATGCCTAATGAGATGGGAGTTTATACCCCTTTCAGAGATCTGTGGTCCTATGATTCAAGTTTACATTTAATGTATATAATGTTTTATGGTGTGATTAAAACTCATAATGGACTGCCACGGAGCAGCAGACTCTGGCATTTGACTTTAGAAGATCAGTTCCTGATGGAGGCTGGCCCTCCGGCTCAGCTAGGCACTGCTGGTCTCCAGGATTTACCTGTGACTTCCTCCAGAATTGTCACTGGTTATTTCCACTCTATTTTAGGTTCAAGGAAGACTACTGTTATTGACGTGTAGTCCGGCTGCAGCACATCTGAAGAAAGGTAAGTGTTGTCGACCTTCTTCTAGGTGGCATAAAGCGGCGAGAGAGCATTCCCTTCTCCCCTTGGACTCAGGGTCAGAGGAAAAGTGTCCTCCTTTCTTTCCCACTGGTGGCTTGGCTCTTGCTAATGCGTCATCATGCAGGTTTATAGGTGTCTTCACTCATTTCTGTGGACACTTCCGTACAGTTTGGAAACGCCTTAGGCAACTGTGAGGGCCAAAAGCTTCAAGCGCTCCAGGGAGCAGATGTGACTTGAAAAGGCAGGTTTCCTTTTCCTGGCCAGCTGCTGACCTGATACCCACCCATGGTGTTGCGGTAAGGCAGAAGCCACTCACTGGCTGTTTTGGGGAGAGTTATGTAACCTCTTTTCCCTCACCCAACACCTTGACTGCAGCCGTGTGGGGAGACCCTGAGCCAGGTCGTCCAGCTAAGCCACATCACACCACACCACGGCACGCCATGCCATGCCATGCCACGCCACACACCACGGCACGCCAGATTCCCAACCATAGAAACAGTGAGATGAGAAACATCTGCTGTTTTAAGCCACTATGTTTTGGGGTAAGCTGTGCAACGATAGATACCTAACACATCACTCTGTACTAAGACTGAGATAATACGAGGTATCTGCACTATTTTTTAAGGTTTTTTCAATTATCACTAGGATTCCACTGGGTTTGAGTAGAAACTTTGCTGGATGTCAGTCTTCGCCAGGTCAGTGTTAGGTTAGTCAGTATCGGTCAATGTCAGTGGGCCACATCTCAGAGCCAGGCCACTTGTGCCACTTCTTTTGAGTCTTCTACTAACCAAACTGGCATGGTATCTAAATACCTGACCTTTAGGCAGAGTTACTCATAGCTGCTCTCCGCATACCTAGAAAGGCTGGCTCTGGATTCCATCTCTAAAGTGTGAGTCTCTGCTGCTTCCTGCCTCTGACTTCTGCCACTCAGTGGGTGGTGATGATGTGACGAAGACCTGCTAAGCTTCACCCTGCTCACCTGGTGTCCACCAGCTCACCTGTTCTTACTGCTCACTTCTTTCGCAGCCCCCAGCACCGGGCTCTCTGATCAAGCCCTATCACGGCAGTCAGGCTCAACAGATCCCATCATTCCTAGATAGCACTGCTAGGACATTTAAATAAAATAACCATTTTTGGTTTCTCCTGAGCTCTAGCTAACACTGTGTTTGCATTTCAGATGTTTCTAAAATTTACTTTCAGTTATTGTCTCAAAGGTTCTGTTGGAAGTATGCGTACTTGAGATGCCTGTTTACAGTTTTCAAAAGAAAAAGAAATGCTCCCAGTCACGGCATTCATCTCTCGTAACGTCAGTCCTGCCCCACGGCTGGAAGCCTCTCATTTATTCTGTAGTCTGTCCCTTGACTGGAATGGACCGAAACCTTCGAAAACAGAAACTGCTTAAGCATTCTGGTGCCCGAGTTTGGCTAGGTTGGAGATGGCAAACGTGAAGCACTCGCTCCCATGGATGTGAGCATTCCGAGAGAAGCAGTCACGCTCTGTAGAGCCGGGGCACTCGGTTGTGTGGTTCTGCAGTCATTCATGTTGTGTATTTGTTGGCTCATGAATCCCTGTGTGCTGTTTAGCTGTTACCCGAGTTGGAGGACTGACTTCTGACTGAATTTCACTCACTCCAACGAGATGGTAAGAACAGAGCCTGTGCTGGGCATACTATCTCGCATGGCCCACCAGGGCTAAGTCTTGTTCGTAATACTGGCAGAGTTGGCATGGGTGTCACAGCTCATGCTGTCTGCTCTGGTAACTGTTGGTTTTATACATTTCACAAGCAGCCATCATCTTTTGTGACGTTATTTTTGTCTGAAACCTTCCTACGCCAGTGGCTCTGTGGGTACCCGCGAGCAATGCTCGGTGGAACGAACGCAGAGACAGGCTGTGGGGACAGGCGGCGTGGGTGGAGCCCGAGGCTGGCATGCTGACCCGGATCACTCTTCCCTGCAGACCCAGCTTAAAGGTGAGCACCACTCACGCGATTTAAGAGACACATCCGTGCTTTCGTAAACAGTACAAATTATAAACACATCACACTGGAATTTGCTGTGGTGTTTTCTGAGTTCATGCTGGTTCTGTATATTTTCATACTTTTTAGCTATTAAATCAATATACAGATTGTAGGTTCAACAGAGGGCAGCTGATTTTATAAAAATAAGTTTATTAACAAATGGGCTCACAGTAGAAAATGCGGGTCGATGGGTTCACTTGACTGTATTTTTGGGATCATCTTATGAGGCGCAGCACTGTAGGCAAGTGAACCAAAGATGGGCTCCCCTGCCCGAGGCCTGGGAGACACCCAGCCGGTCACCTCCGCCTCCCTGGCCACCGTGAGCCTCTTGGAAAACTGCTTCTGCCACCCCTCAGCTCAAGAGAGCCAGAGTCGAGAAGAAAACGAGCCTGAAGTGGAAAGTTCTTGCCTGAAACAGTGCTGGGAATCCAGACCGGGGGTCCCGGCCGCAGTCCAGACCCTTTCCCTCCAGAGCCGTCGCTTCACTCCTGAAGCCGGAGGACACCAGAGACGCGGTGAGCAGCTCTCCTGCCGCTCCTCAGGCGGCTAGTGGGGGCCTGCAGGATTTCAGGGAGGTGGCCCACTCAGAACTTCTGTAAGAATTTCAGGACAAGGTCCCGCAGTCTCACTCTGAGCATCTCGTCATTGTCGCAGATGATATGGGTGGAGTCTTCTTCAATCTGGATGAGCGTCTCAGCTTCCTGAAGCAGGACGATATGGCCCTTGGCTGTGTCCTCCACCTTAATATCACTGAAGCCGTGCTGCTCCAGAAGAAAAGACAGACGGGGGTGAGCGGACTACAGCTGTGAGACCTACCAATGACACTTCCCAGACTCGTCACAGGGCCTACGCTAGCGATAGTTTCACATACTTGAGAAGAGACCCTAAACATGCAAAATCTCATGCCAAATAGAATTTCTACAACCTGCCTAAGCTTTTTGTGGGCATGTCCAAGCACAGTGTTCAGGAGTCTGGGACCCTAGCTGCTCGCGCCATGCAGTTCCCTGGTGACAAAGCTTCCTCCTAAGTCTCAGCTGTCTGAGCTCCCAGGAAAATGCCAGTGACAGCAAGATACCCCAGACTGGGACTTGGCAGAGCCCTCTCAAGAGTGAAGGAGAGAAGGCAGCGGAGCGAACGTTTCTCGGCTGTTGCTCACACTAAGGACAGAATTTCCTTACAGATCAAGTGTGATGTGGAAAGGAGGCACGTGCCCAAAACGGACACAAAGCAGTGAAGGGCCTCCGTGTGGGGACACCACCTGCACTTTGTGGCTCGGGCTCCCCTAGGGACTTGGACAGGGGCTTGCTCCTCTTGCAGAGAGGAGCCAGGGTGGAACACTGGGTCAGGACCTAGGCTGGGCCAGGCAGAAGGTCCTCATCTCCAGTTTAAAAAAGTCTAGCTTGAGGCCCAGCAGTAAGGCCCGGGAGCCCTGCAAGGTCACAGGGGAGCGGAGCGGAGAGCTTTTCCTGCGGGAAAATCCAAGACAGGTGGAGAAAAACCAATCCTAGGAAAAAGAAAGCCTTTAAGATTTGAAGGCCAGCAACTGTGATATTTACATTGGATAAAACGTTCATAGAAATCTCCTTCCTTGTAATGATTATAATTTGTTGCAGTTCTTGCAAGCAGCAGCATGAACAGCATTACCTTTAGCCAATTCCTTCTTCCATAAAGGATTCTATAATCCTAATAAAAAAAATAGCGATCTTTGAAGTCCTGTGACTGAAGCCAAAATTAAAACGTTTAACTAAGGTTAGATTATTTTCTTTTAATCAGAGTCAAGAAATCTCCTCTCCGAGAGAAGCAGCCATCAAGGCTGCTGAGAGAGGGGAAGGACCAGTGCCCCTCAGGTGCCTGCCCCGACCCTGTCTGCATGGCTGGGCCTCTTCTCTGAATTCTTGGGCATCTAGGCCCATGACTGCTCCTCCCCAAAATCCTGACGCTCAAGTGAAGCCTGGGCTCCCCTCTGACAGCAAGAAGCCAGCCGTGGAAGCTCGAGGCTCTGCCGGGATGGGCCCCTCTCTGTCCTGGCCTCCCTACCCTCCCCCGCTGGTCACATCTGTGTGTGGAAGCAGCTTCTTCCCCAGTCTAGAGAGGCCTTCTGCTGACCCCGTGCCTGGGAGGAGAGATGCGGCACTCCTCACTCCGCTTTCTCCTGGGTCTCCCAGCAGGACCTTGGACCAAGCAGGTCCAAGCAGCAAGATCCCCTCTCTGCCGCCAGGGACCACAGTGAGCCGGCGAAAGGCTGCTGTGTGTGGCATGTCCATGGCGCCCGAGAAACCTCACCTTCTCCAGGGTCTGCACGAACTGCTCCACGGGGATGGAGCCGCTCAACAAAGGCTTGAGGACTTTGCAGTCTGGGACATCATCGCTCACCCGCTTTCTCTTCTTCCCGCTTGTGGGCTGGGCGGGCCGAGGAGGGGGCTGGAGCAGAAGCAAAGAGTGGCCCTCAGGAGCTTCCTCTGAGCAGCAGGCGCTCCTGCAAGCCACAGGGGGAGCCTGAGACCATCCCATCCTCACAGGCCCCGGCCTGGCTTCCTTTACTGGCACTCAGTTCAGGTTCCCTGGCTGCTGGGTGGGGGGGCCAGATCCATGTCCTCTATGGCTCAACTATCCACACAATTCACTGAGCTCTCCGCCTTCTTCAAGATCTGTTTTTAAACTTTCAGGTGATTCACTGCAGTATCTGCTGAGTAAATTCTCCACAACACACTGTGTCATGTTGCAGGTACTGTCATGAACCCGTGGCTGGGCATACTGGCTGTGGGGTCAGACAAAAGGGGGAAAGCCCAGCTTTGCCACCATCTGGCTGAGGTCTGAGAAGCTGCCTACGAAATGGTGACAGCAGCTAATTATTTGAGGGATCAGTAAGACAAGGACCCAGCATGGGGTCTAACAGACTTTAAGTGGTAGCTAGGAGCAATTCTACATAGGGCACACAGGTAACACAGTCCAGGATGACACCTTTCCTGAAAGGAATTCTTAAGACACAGCACCTGCCCTGGAGCCAAAGTGCCACCACCTGTGTGTGGGTCAGCGGCAGTTCCCGGCAGTCGGGCCGCCATAGCCTCATGCAGGTGCTCTGTTTCCAGCCCCCAAGGGCAGTGCTGCGCCTGCCAGCTGCGCGTCTCCCCACAGCCTGCCTGACAGGGCGGCACTGCCCACAGAATGTGCCTTGGGCGGCCCTTGGGAGACGGCAGCCTCTCTGAGGCACATGGCCAGAGACAGTTCTGCAGGAATTCTTATGAAGCGCTCTCTGTTTCAGATATGCTCTGTTAGGTGGCACGGTCTCTGGCTGGGGAGAGGGCCCCCTGCACGCCTGCCCAGCACCCCCTACCTGAAGCAAGTGCTTGTTATCTTTGGTGTGCAGCACGGCCGAGACGGTTGCCAAGGAGATGCCAGGCTTGATCTCCATGGGCACCAGTGAATCCGCAAGCTGAAAGTAAAGGGCACAGTTCAGGCTGGGGACCTTTAATGATGACCGTTACTGACTCTTCCTTTAATCTGTTTACATCACTGCAGTCTAAAAAGACAAAATAACTTTAAAGGTAAACAATTTTAACAAAGAATTAAAGTAAAAAATAATCTGTCATGCACACATCCACCTCTATCAGTCGGAATCCAGACAGGAAGGAAGAGAAAGGGGCATGAACCCGACTGAGCCCGACTATGCAGATGCCGCAGCGGCTGTGGCTTCTGCGCTCCGCAGCAGAGGTCATGGGGCAGCCACACCACGCCTGCTGGACCCCAGCCTGCTGACCTCACTGCGTCTCCCTCTGGTTGGTTACCCCACCAATAACAGAATGGTAGCACCCGGCCTAGGCACCCATCTCAACTGCACGGCCTCACCCACCTCTCCAGTGGCTTCCACACAACTCTGAAGACCCTTTGACAGTGTCGCAGGAACCTACCAGAGCTGCCTTTCATTCATTCTGGCCTTTCACTCACCCTCATCCCCTCTCCAGGTGGCCAGTGGCAGGAAGGACAGGGATAGCTGCATGAGGGTTGAGGGAACACTTCCCTTCCTGAAAGTCTGACTTCTACCAATGGTGGAAGCCACGGCTTTCTGACCACCTGCTCTTGATGGGTGCCCTACTGTGCAGCCTGACCTCATTAGGTGCTTGCTGCTGAGTTTAGCTGCATGGTTTTTAACAGACACGCAGCCCTCTACCTAGCCAAGCCACCTTTATTTAAAAACAAAAACATGCAACAGGCCATTATGTAATCATGAAGGTCAATACCAAACAGGCAGAGGACAGGGAAGCAGATTGGCAAATGGTACATGAGGCCTGGCTCATGGAAGAAGAAAGCTGCCCGTGGGTCAGCGTGAAGCGGCCCTGGCCGAGGAGCAGGGTGTGCGCTAGTCTCGTGGCAATGCCAGATGCCCGTTCTTCACTTCAGGCCCTCCTCCCTGCACTGTGATCACGCCCTCCACAGGTTAGCTGCACTGAGAGCTTTGGGACTGGCATTATGGGAACCAAGTGGGTACAACACACTCCCCTGGCAGCCGTGCACTATTTCCAAGAAGACTCTGAAGGAGTCTATTTTTTTGAGATGGGGCCTCACGCTGTCGCCCAGGTTGGAGTGCAGTGGTGTGATCACAGCTCACTGCAAGCTCAACCTCCACCTCTTAGACTCCTCAGCCTCCCCAGTAGCTGGGAATACAGGCATGGACCATCACACTTGGCTAATTTACTTTTTTTTTTTTTTGGTAGACATGGAAGTCTTGCTGTGCTGCCCAGGCTGGTCTCAAACTCCTGGCATCATGTGATGCCAATGCTGGGAGCCTTGGCCTCCCAAGGGCTGGGATTACAGGCCTGAGCCACTGTGCCCGGCCATAATGTCCACTATAAAGGCAAAGAAATCACTGCAGCAAGTTGGACTAAGACCATGATCTCCATTAATGATGAAAGACATACAATTTGGCTGGGTGCAGGGGCTCACACCTGTAATCCCAGCACTTTTGGAGGTTGCGGTGGGTTCATCAGAATTCGAGACCAGCCTGGCCAACATGGTGAAACTCCGTCTCTACTAAAAATACAAAAAAATTAGCCAGCTCTGGTGGCACATGCCTGTAGTCCCAGCTACTCAGAGGCCAAGGCAGGAGAACTGCATGAACCCGGGAGGCAGAGGTTGCAGTGAGCCGAGGTTGCACCACTACACTCCAGCCTGGGCAACACAGCAAGACTCTGTCTCAAAAAAAAAAAAGACATACAATTTAAAATGAGATATCAGAGTATGATTACATAACTGGAAAAGACTTGAATAAAATTAGAAAAGAACAAAAAAAGGAAAAAATCCAATATTAGCAAAGAGGCAGAAATAAGAACTGGCTGCAGCTCTCTTGCGGGAGTGTAAACTGCTGCACTCCTTCCAGAGGACAGGCTGACGATACACAGCCTAGAGCCATAAAGGGATGTTGAGAGTATTTGACCCAGAAATTCTAATTTCAGAAAATTTGCCTGTGGAAATAAATATATGTGGACAAAGATTTATGTAAAACGATGTTCCCGAAAGTGTTATTTATAACATAGGAAAACCAGAAATGAAAATCTATGAATAAAGGAGCTGTTAAATAAATTATGACAGACCATTATGCAACCATTAAAGCTGAAGCTTTTGAAATATCTTTTTTGTTCTGAGAGTCTTGCTCTGTTGCCTAGGCTGGAGTGCAGTGGTGATATTTTGGCTCACTGCAACCTCACCCCTGAAGGAGCTGCGATGACAGGCACCTGCCACCATGCCTGGCTCATTTTCATACTTTTAGTAGAGATGGGGTTTACCATCTTGGCCAGGCTAGTCTTGACCTCCTGACCTCATGATCTACCCACCTCAGCCTCCCAAAGTGCTGGGATTACAGGTGTGAGCCGCCGTGCCCAGCTGAAATGTCTTTAATGATAGACTTACTGCTAGGTGAAAAAGATAGTGTTTGAGGTGTGATTCCGGTATGTGCACACACAGTGAATATACAAGGCAAATACATCAAAATCTTAACATTTATCCCTGGTATTGGGACTGATTTTTGCTTTTGTCTTTATCCTTTAGTTATGTTAACATCTAATAGGTTTGTATTATTATTCTTAAATGAGTATTTTAAAAATGTCTTAGTTTTAATTTCTCCTATAGCAAATATTAATAGACATTACCCACATCAACAAAACCTCTTTGGAGTTCTATTTGTAAGGATGTCTGAGACTAACAGGTTTAAGGAGTGCTGTGTTAGAGAGTTGAAATCTAAACTGAGGCCGTCAATCCCAGCCCCTGTAAAATACCAGACAAAAACAATCCAGAGACATCCAGAGAAAATGCAAAACGAAATCAGAGAAACTGAAAAACAAAATCATAACAAAGTCATACAAACACATGAACCATAAAGATGTCACCTGGTGGTCTCTAGCAGCCTCTCCAGGCCCGTGGAAATGAGTCACATTCAGGAGCTGAGACCTCCAACCCAAGGTCTAGAGGCCATTTCTGAGCCTCAAACTGCAAAATAATTTTGGGCACACTGGTTTTAACATTAAGTTTTTGTATTTCTTTGTCCTGTCTGTTGAAAACATGTTCAAGTTGCCTCAAGAGGCGAAGGGAAGGCAGAGGTAGCTGCCGAGCGTGCTGGACGCTGGCTTTCGGGAGAGGCCATGTTCCTCCCTTGTCTCCCAGAGGAGCGCCCGAGCACAGTGCGCCACAGCTGTTCCACACGGCAGCATGCTTCGGCGTGTTCCCTGCCAAAACTGAAGCTCAGAGTTCACGGAACCGCAACATACTTAGACTCTGACAGGCCAAGACCGGCAAGTATGCTAATGAGGATGGAAATAAGAACCAAGTTTACAATCCTTATTTTTGGGTTTCTATTATCTTCCCCCATCTACCTCTCAATTCAGCGAACTTTGACCCTTGCTCATAATTGAGGTCCAGGAGGAAGAGAAAAGCCACCACCCTACGGTATTTAGGGACCGAGCAGGTGTCAGCATCTCCATTCCCCAGGGATCTGGCCCGTGATGTGGCCCAGGGGTCACACTGCTGAGTGTCAGGTGAGGAGCGGTCCTGAATTTAACAGCTGCTATTTTATCATTTGAAACATGACAAGAACCTGAAAATCCCCTTGCTTCCCAGTTACTTAAGGGTCCATGTTCTTTGGTTCATTCATACTTGATGGAGACTCACTCTGTCAGCCAGGCTGAGTGCAGTGGCGTGACCACAGCTCACTACAACCTCCACTTCCTGGTTCAAGTGATTCTCATGCTTCAGCCTACCGGGAAGCTGGGATTACAGGCGCCCGGACGCCATGCCTGGCTATTTTTTTTTTGTATTTTATTAGAGATGGGGTTTCGCTATGTTGACCAGGCTTGTCTCAAACTCCTGACCACAAGTGAACTGCCTGCTTCGGCCTCCCAAAGTGCTGGAATTACAGGCACGAGCCACTGCACTCAGCCTGGTTCGTTCACACTTGACACAAATCCAAAAGAAGGCCACCCTCATGCTCTTCAAGAGCCTCCGTGGAGAGCTCTGATTTAACCCCATGAAGGAGCACAGCTCACCTCTGGCATGATCTCGATCTTCTCGTAGCGACGTTTGAAGGGCAGGACCAGGACCTCGGCCCGCCGATAGGACATGGCGGGGGGCTGGCAGTCGATCATGAGGTCCATCCTGTGGGACTGGGCTGGGGGCGGCTGGGTGTACTGCTCAGGACACACGACATGCAGCGGCTGAGGAACCAATGGGACAGGTGAGAAAGGAGGTGTGAAATACAGTGGCCCCTGTGGAAGGCCCGTTCTTGACCCGGATCCACTCCCCCGATCACAGGCTCGCCACCTCCAGGCCAAGGAGAACGTTCATCCTCTCAAGCCCAGCAAACCGCAGAGGAGAGGGAATGTGAAGGCACGGGGCAGAAGAAACATCTTGGAAACCCCTCAACTGCCTCAGCCTGCATTTGTTTTCACTTTTTACATAATTTTCATGGTGACCTCCATGAGTCTGCTCCCAGCAATCTCTGGGCTTTCTGGGGGAACAGTCTTCTAGAACATTCCCACAGGTCCGCTAGTATAAGCTCTTGGCTGCTTAGCGAGAGCTGCTGCTTTCTGTGTTGGGCTGGCGTTGTGGGTTTGGAATTTCTACTGGATCTGCAGGTCAGCTGGTAGTGGACGGCGGGCGCTGCTCAGGTCATGAGCTCACTGTGTACAACCAAGACGTAGAGACAGCTTTTTTTTTTTTTTTTTAAACAAAATGTCTCTTTTGCTATCTTGAGAAGAAAAAGATTATAAACCAGTTTTTACTTAGCACAAGTATCATCCAATTGAAAAGGAACGCTGGCAGCCCACGGGGCGCTATATCGTCCCTGCTTCTACTTAAGAGCTTGCGCCAAGCCCCGAATTCCCTGATGAATACGGCTTTCCACCAGGCTGACCAGGCTGAGCTTCCAGGAGCACCTGTTCCTTAGGGCTAATATTTTTCTCCAAACTGCCCTGTGCTCTTCCTCCTGATCTGTTTCACAGCATCTTGCTTCACAACTGCAGCCTGAAGGCTTCTCCCAGGTTTTCCTCAACTAAAGTGGAGACCAGGTGGCCTCCAGTTTCCAGGATGAGGTTTCCAGGTTTAGGCAGTGGGACTTGAAGTTAGTCATGGAAAGAAACAGGCTCTTCGCCGCTGCTTCTAGCATGTGGATGAACGTGCAGTCGGTGGCAAATCACTGCAGATGGTGGCTCTCTGCTCTCATCACGCCTAGAGAGTGCAACGTTCTGTCTGCACTGGGCAAGCATGTTAATAATCACCAGAATCCACTCTCCAGGCTCTCCTGGGGTTCCCCTGACTTACGGTTTTGTGAAACCGCCTCTCATCCTGAGGGTGAAGGGGCCGGGGGGGCCCTGAGGTCACTCCTGGAACACCGGGGAGGGGGAAGGGAGCGCGCTTCCTTGCCTGCGCTCAGCTGTCCTCCTTGTCAATTCCACTTCCCCTCCTGACTCAGTGGTTCCGTAGCCTGCTTTCCTGCTGTGCTCCTGTGTGTGGATTCTCCTGGTCTACACTGCATCCCAGCTACTTCCTCCCTTTCTCCAGGGCAGAACATGCAAAGTGAAACAAACACCAAAAGCCACCACAAAACCCACACCCAAACCCAAGAGCACTGCTCGTGGTACAGCCTACACGTGCAGCACGGCCTCAGTATGTGTTTCAACTGAACTGTCTCGGTTTAGTGAGTATGTTTCTAGAATGACTTTTTTTTTTTTTTTTTGGCAGGGGTGAAATGGTTTTCTTTCCCTTCCACTTCTGATTTCTTGAGAATGGAAACTTCTGTCAGGGTGTCAAGACCACTCCTTTTCAGTGGAGGGGAGCCGGCATGCATCCCAGCATTATGCAGACGCGTGAGAACTGAAGACAAGAATCAAATGCAGCTACATCTCCCTCCCCTCACCCCATGCACGACAGGCCATGCCAAGGTGCCACGACCATGTGAAGGCATGAGCAGTGCTCTTCGTTACCTGCACTTCTTTAAGCAGCTTTGACACCTGGATGAAGTTCAGCCGGGTGTCAATGGGGCAGTAGATGCACTTCATGGCCAGTGGCTGGTAAGGAGCCAGGGCTTCCAGGTATGAGAAGTCTGGTTCTAGGGAAAGTACAGGAAAGAAATATCACAATGCAGGCCACACAGGAGCTGTTGAGCCAGGCGGCGCTAGGGCGCCGAGGGCCCAGGAGACAGTCCCGGGGTCAGGGAGCCAAGAAGCACACATGGGGGACGGAGGTCAGAGGGACCCTGTGGAAGGACAGGCAGGATGGGATGGACCCCGGGGGTGGGCTCCAAGCTTCAACAGAGGCAGATGAGGTAAACGAGGGAGAAATACCTATGTGGGGGAGAAAGGAAAGCTCTGCTTTACAACGGAACGCCAAAACACATCAGCGATGAAATAAAAACCAAAACCACCCTGTGGCAACCTTTACAGCTCACTACTTAGATGGGAATCATCAATAAATGCTGACAATATTAATACCATTTTGAGGGAGAACAGGATATATACATAGTTTCAAAGTGTCCCCCCAAGATACTGATTTAATATGATGAGAAAAGCAGTGACTTCCCAGCGGAGAAGCCTGGCACAAACCCAGGGAACCTAGAATCAGCTCTGAGTTAACGCCCAGGTGTGAGAGGCGGCTAGGAGACAAGAGTGCGGGCGCCACCCCCAGGCTTCTGCAGACAGACTGCGGCGCGCCCCAGCAGGCCCAGCGCCTCCAACCCACCAAACGGGAAGGGTCCTCGCCCTCTGCTCAGCCCGTCTCCTTAGGGCCACTGCAGTCTGCTTGGCAAGGGACATTCCCCCGACTTGAGGGAGCGGCGTGCCTTGAGCCAAAAGACCTCTCGCTCGGTCCTGACTGATTTGACACCTCGATTCCCAGTGCAGCTGTGCCCAGCGACAAGGGACCCTGCCTTAGGCTCACCTGCCACAGACGTCTTCAGTGTCATTAGCACAAACTGGCAGTGCCAGGCACGTAAATGCCCATTCCAGTGGATTGTGCTTCTCTGAGAATACTGACCCCCTTTTCAGGTATCCAAGAGTCACAACACAATGAAAAAGGCGGCCCCAACGTCTCCCTGACACAATTTCTGCCCCGGGAGCCTCACAAACCAGTTGAAACACAAACCGATTACCCAGAGTTGTCACGGGGAACCACACAGTCCTGACTTCCTCTTAGCTGAAGAAAAATCTGTACTAAAGCAAGGTTACCTACTGTCTGTGTAGATGCTGTGACCACTGTCATGGCAAATGTCAAGAGTCACCACTCATCAGCAGGAGAGACCAACCTCAGCCCCACTATGTACGATATTCTCTGGACAACCTCCTGATGAATCACATCTGGGCAACAATAAAGTTCTGGGTGTTGTGAATCAATATCTTGTGGCCCAACTTCCTCCACCTTTAGCCCAAAGCAGGCCTGAGAAGAGGAAAGCTGTCCTGGTGACCAGGGCCGCTCCTAGCACTTTCTGCCCGGCCTGGTATCAGCAAGAGTTGACTTGGCACCCACAAGGCCATGTGTCCTCCTGCTGTGCGAACACAACTTCCTGGAACACCAACACCTTGTCTGACCACAATGGACCCAGCCAAAAACCAGACCCCTCCGCAATCATCCTGAACACACAACACAGAACTGTCGTGACCACAGCATGAGTGAACCCCACACTATGGTGGCTCCATTCTTCCTGTGTTCTAGATAAGAATGAGTTCAGAAAGCCATCGCAGAACGACTCTGCCTCCTGAAGGCACCCAATACAGGGTGACGTCTCACCTCCGTGAACTCCCGCACATCACCAAATGCCAGCCTGAATTCTGAGGTCTTTTCCCAGGCTTCTACCCATGGTGTGTGTTCCCCTTGCTGCAATGAGCCAATAAACCCAACTTGGTTAGACTATCAGTGTGTTCCTGGTGGCCTCTACGTCACAAACAGAGGCTGAGGGAAGATCCGAAGAGTCCCTGACCCCCTGTGCGTCTGGTGTAACTAGATGCCCTCCTCCAAACCCAGCTCCTAACACTAGGGAGGGAAGTGGCAACGATGCCTTCCCATAGCCGCCATGTGCCAGGTGACGTGCCTGGTGCCCAGAGTGACCACAGAGGTAGCTACTGACAGTCTCATTTACCGCGGGGACAGTCATGCTTGCTGGTGAATTGGCTGAGGTCACTGCAAGATGGGCCAGATTTTTTTTAACTTCATAGCCTGTAAGATTTCTAAAACCCAAGGCTCTCTGAAGACCCTAACCCATAGGTGTCCAAGCTTTTGGCTTCCTTGGGCCACACTGGAAGAAGTGTCTTGTGCCATAAACTACACTAATGCTAGTGACTGCTGATGAGCTAAATAAAAAAGGTCTGTGCATAATTTCCGTGATACCCCCACCACAGATAAGCAAAAAAGTCTCTACATTCAAAGGGCTGGGCGCGCTGCACTGATAAAATGATGCAGAGATTATCTAAGTAAACTCTCTACTTGACCTTATCAAAGGAATTTCTTCTCCTGAGGGATTTGTCTCCAGAAGAAAATCCACAGCCAGAGTAAACTACAATTAGAAGAGAAAGATCTACCTCTGTAAACAACTCCTAACAGGTAAAACAAGATGGTTACTGAATCACTGCAGTTCTTGGAATGGCTTACGATATCCTAGCAAAGCACTCAGCAGGATTCTCTCTCAGAGAAATCTACAAACACAGGCATGAAAGCCTTGCCGGATGCCCAGCTGTCCAATGGCATACGCTGCTTCACTCTTTCTCCTGCGTTTCTTCATTCTTTGGAATCAACAGTCGAACAATGTTCATATTTATGCCTCACTGCAAAAGCCTTCCCTGGGTCTCTGTCTTGTAGGTGCATTCACTAATGGCTTCAGTGGAGCGAACCGTTTTATTTTTTTCACTTACCGGTGAATATGACGGTGTTGAGACTAGACTTTCCCCAGAGCTCCATAAAGTGCACCACGTCCCCGAAGCGGAGGGAAGGGTGCCCGGTGAACACCACACAGGGCTGTCTGAAGTCGTTGCTGAAGTCTCCGTGGATGCTGGGGTAGTGCTTCAGCTTATTTGTCTGAATGAGCTGGAAAACACAGAAAAAGTACAAAGAGATGTGAGCCTGCCCAGGCTGAAGGGGAACCGAAGTGCTGGAGGGGGAGCAGGGCTGGATTCAAAATACCAACAAAGACAACAGGCCACGGACTGGGAGAAAATATCTGCAGAAGACACGTCTGAGAGGGGACTGTGACCCAACCACAGACTGGGAGAAAATATCTGTAGAAGACACGTCTGAGAGGGGACTGTGACCCAAACGTGTGAACTCTGAAACCTCAGCAACAGAAATGAACAACCCTATTAAAAACTGGGCAGAAAACCCCAAACAGAACACCTCATCAGAGAAGACAGATGGCAAACAAGCATATGAAACAATGCTCCACGCCACGTGTCATTAGGAAACTGGAAATTAAAATGACGAGATACCACTACATACCTATTATTATAGAATGGCCAAAATCCAGAACACTGAGAGCACCAAATGCTGACAACGACACGGAAGAACAAGGAGTCTCATTCACTGCCGGTGGGAATGCAAAGGGACACAGCCACGTGGAAAGGTATGTTGAAAAATTACGTCCACAAGAAACCACACATGAATGTCTTAACTGCTAAAACTTGGAAACAACCAAGATGTCCTTTAGCAGGTGAATGAAACTGTGATACATCAGACAATGGAATATTAGCGCTAAAAAAGCAATGAGCTACCAAGCTATGAAAAGACATGGAGGAAACTATTCCTAAGTGAAGGACGCCTGCCACTCTGAAAAGGCAAGGCTCCTGTGATTCCAACTGTATGACGTTCTGGAAAAGGCAAAACTGTACAGACAGTAAAAAGCTCCAGGCATTTGTGGAGGGTGAAATGAACAGGCCGAGCACAGAGGATCTGCAGAACAAGGAAGCTACTCTGTGATGATGTAATGGTGAATCCACATCACCGTCCATGTGTCCAAGCCCACAGAATGCACAACACCAAAAGGAACCCCCAGGGTCAACTCTGGGCTTTGGGCAGGAGTGGCGTGACAACGTGGGCTCATCAGCCGTAACAAACGCACCTCTCTGGTGCAGGATGGTGATGGTGGGCAAATGTGTGTGAGGGGGCAGGGGTGTAAGACTGCGGTGAACCTAAAACTGCTCTGAAAAACAACATGTATTAATTTAAAAAATACAAATGAATCTTAATAAAATTAGTTTTTACTCATAATGTGATTTTTGGAACACATGGGCAAGTCAAGTCTTTCTGGTAATAGTGACACACTTCCCGGAAACTTATTCAGATTGTTACGGCCTGATTTAGTCGGACTCTTCCTTTCTAAGCTGCCTGGCACTCCACACCGAGCCTAAAGTCTTCACTTCCTGTTTGAAGTACAAGTGACTTTCCCAACATTCGTGAATCACCAAGTCCTGGCGACAGTAAACACATCCGTCACACCAGAAACACTGTTTACCAGTACAGGACCTCTTCCTTGAAGCCAGAGCGGTGTTAAGCTACTGCTACAACTGAATAGGGACCAAGACAAAGACTGTCCTTTCGCGATCATTTCTGTTGTTTGCTACAAGAGAAGGTTCTCTGAATGTGTACGGCAGGTGCACCTGTGCACCCATCCACACACACGCGCGCACACATGCATAACAAAGATCAAATTGGCTTTTAGAAATTGGTGTCCTCGTAACACAGACAGCTATATTAGAAAGCAGGGCCAAGCACAATGGCCATGCCTACAATTCTAGAACTCTGAGAGACCAATAAAAGAGGATTGCTTAAGCCCAGAAGTTTGAGACCAGGCTGGGCAACAAAGCAAGACCCCGTCTCTACAAAACATAAAAAAAAGTTAGCTGGATACTGTGGCGTGAGCCCACGAGTTCAAGGTTGTAGTAACCTATGATTGTGCCACTGTATTCCAGCTTGGGTGACTGAGACCCTGTCATGAAAAAAAAAAAAATTAAGGCCGGGCACAGTGGCTCACGTCTGTAATCACAGCACTTTGAGAGGCTGAGTGAGGCCGGTGGATCATGAGGTCAGGAGATCTAGACCATCCTGGCCAACATGGTAAAACCCCGTCTCTACTAAAAATACAAAAATTAGCTGGGCATGGTGGTGTGTGCCTCTAATCCCAGCTACTCGGGAGGCTGAGACAGGAGAATCACTTGAACCTGGAAGGCGGAGGTTGCAGTGAGCTGAGATTGTGCCACAGCACTTCAGCCTGGTGATGGACCGAGACTCCATCTCAAAAAAAAAAAAAGGAATAATAATTGTTGCCCGGCTCAGTGGCTCATGCTTGAAACCCAGAACTTTGGGAGGCTGAGGTGGGTGGATCACGAGGTCAGGAGTTTGAGACCAGCCTGGCCATTATGGTGAAACCCCATCTCTACTAAAAATACAAAAAATTAGCCGGGTGTGGTGGCATGTGCCTGTACTCCCAGCTCCTCGGGAGGCTGAGGCAGAAGAATCGCTTGAACCTGGGAGGCAGAGGTTGCAGTGAGCTGAGATCGTGCCACTGCACTGCAGCCAGAGTGACAGAGTGATGCTCCATCTCAAAAAAAAAAAAAAGTAAAAAAGTAAAAATAAGTAAAAAGCAGGTGACACACAGCCTCAAAGCTTTCTTTAAATTTATGGTTTGAACCAAGAGTCTCCCCTGCAGCCCAACACTTGATAATAATCTCTCAGTGTCAGGCCCATTTCAAGGCAACACCAAAGACAGTTACGACTAGATGGCATCTTGGAACGCTTCTCAGACACTATGCCTGCTGCCCAGGCATCCTTGCCCCACTCCAACATCCAGAGGGCTGACGCTCAGACTTCACAGACCCTAAATATCAACCAGGCCAAAGAAGCACTGCCCTGAGATACTCTTTCCTGGATAAAGCAATGGCCTGTGACAGGCTCGATCCTGTGGCCGCCCATCCAGCATGAGAGGGCCCTGGCCAACACCTTGAAGTGGAAATGAAATCGCCCTAACAGTGGGGATGTAGCCAGAATGGGACACGCCCCCAGCAGAAGCCAAACTCTCTTCACCTGGAAGACCTAATCTTTAATTAGAGACCTGGTTGTATTAGGAGGACACTAACGCTATCCCAGAGATCGTCATCTGCTGTCACGTGCTTGGGTGGGATAGGAATAGTAAAGATGGAGCAAACGTCGAATTCCCACTTTCCTTCCAGGTAGTCTGCAAGTCAAACTGACATTCTTTTTATAACCTCTATGGCCCAGATCATTGGTTGTCTCAGTTAAATGGGTGAGCGGCTGTCAAAAGGAATCTATTGTATCCGGAGGTGTCATGATGATGAATGCGATTCTAAGGACAGCAGCAGGTCTCTGCACACTTAGGTCACTTTTAAGCATTATCTATAGTTCCTGTAGCACCACTGATCAATGCACAGAAACTAAGATAAATTCATCATTTTTTGCCAATTGGATCTACCTTTCTAGCCAACTTATGTATTTGACCAGTGGAAATGAAGCTGTGGGGCAGGAATTCTGAACAGTAATTTGTTACCAGTACTAAGGGCAGAACCATCATTTCTCATGGGCCATGGTAACAATACGAAGGGTCAACTCCCTCATGCCCTAACAGTGACAAGTGCACTTCAGGAACCCTGATGGCGTGACCACAGGATTCATTCCAGCCTTCACTCTTTTCTTATATCTAACTCTCTACACCTCGATTTTTCACAAGGTGAACACATGTACATCAAGAAATAAAGCATTATCAGCTCCTCAGAAATCCCTCTTTGTCCCCTTCCTGTCACTCTATATCTACTGTTCTATATCTGGATCTTTCACTGACATTATGTTTGTGAAGTTTATCTACACTGCATATAATTGGAACTTATTTGTTCACAGTGATGTAAGGTATTGTGTGATTATACCACAAAATCCATTCTGTTGTTGATGGGCATTTGAGTATATTTCAGTACTATTACCAAACATTTTAGATTTTTTTTTTTTCTTTTTTGAGACAGGGTCTCACTCTGTCAGCCAGGCTGGTATGCAATAGCACAATCACAGTTCACTGCAGCCTCGACCTCCCTCTGCTCAGGTGATCCTCCCACCCCAGCCTCTAGGGTAGCCAGGGCTACAGGTGTGCCCCACCACACTTGGCTAATTTTTTGTATTTTTCTTTGTAGAGACAGGGTTTTGCCATGATGACAAGGTTGGTCTCAAATTCCTGGCCTCCAGTGATCCTCCCACCTCAGCCTCCCAAAGTGTTGGGATTACAGGTGTGAGCTACCAGGCCTGACCAAATTCTAGATTTGTCTGTGTATCTTTTGGTAACATCCCTATGCATTTCTCTTCGATGTAGACTCCTGGAACAAAACTTCTGAGGCACAGAGTATGTTGTTCAGCTTTAGCAGATACTGCCAGTTTTCTAAGGTGGTGATACCAACTTAGACAATCTCTGAGTGAAAACAGAACCAAAAATCGGAAGTAATCGTTGTTTGTTGGTGTCACTGTATTGTGTTCATGCCTTGCTATGGAATATTAGGGAGAAATAATAACATGAGACACAGGAAGATGTTCGTAATACACCGTTGGGTGAAAAGAACCTGGTAACAAAGCTGGGTGTTCAGCTAAATGGAAAATGCCCATTTGTTCTGTAAATGTTATTTTCATCTTTAAAAATGCACACATATGACTGACGTAACTGGAAAGAACCCTCTGACAATAAATACATTCAATTAAAAAAAGTAGTAGCATGTACCAAAATATAATTCCTCGTGCAGTCAGTAGAACAGAAGCAGGCTACGAACTGCATGAACATAGTAGAGGCTGAGCATCCCTAACCCAAAATGTTCCAGAACCTGAACTTTTTGAGCACCAACATGATAGGAAATTCTCACTGTAGCATTCTTATTTCAGACTTTCAAATTTGGCATGCTCAACCAGGAAGTATATTCCCAAATCCCAAGTCTGAAACAATTCTGTGGTCCTCATGTGCAAGAGAAAGTGTTAACAGGAGGAAAACAAGTGAAGCTGGAGGTAAAATACTTCCCTGTGTCTGACTTGGGAGGCAAAGGGGTCTACAGGTTTACTTAGGGATCTATTTTATCTATAACCTGCGGTCTGCATCTGCATCAGGTTATCCACATTGCTTTGCTTCCTTCCCATGTCCCAGTGATTTTGTTTTCTTACCTCTGCATGAGGAAAAGGTGGTTCTGGAAGATACACCTTACTCTGTTTGTTGTGACAAAGCCTATTGAAGAGGAAAAACACATCACCATGTGAGGAAGAGCACACGCTGGCATCTGTTGCCACCTACTGGCAGCAGTGCAAATATTAAATACTGAAGTGCATTTAAAAATTTCTTGCCAGTGAATTTCACTGTGAATGAAAGCCAGTGCCTACAGAACATTGACGTACCTTGTGAGCACTTTTTAAAACTTTAGAATCCCTCAATACATTTTTTCTTAAAATAGAAACTTGTTATTTTGGAATAATTTTAGATTTAAAGAAAAACTGCAAAGACAGTACAGAGTTTCCATGTACCTTTCACCCTCTGTCCCCAGAGTTAACATATGATATGAGTGGCACAGCTGTCAACTAAGAAACCAACATCAGGACAGGACATTCAACTAAACTCCAGACTTCACTCAGATTTCACTAGTTTTTCCAATCACGCCCCTTTTCTGTTCCAGGATCCAAGATGCCATATTGCATTTACTTGTGATCAATTTCGTAAAGAAAGTGATCTACTTTGATACATAGCTTCTGTTTTTGTCCATGCATTCTTTTTTTTTTTTTTTTTTGAGATGGAGTTTCGCTCTTGTTGCTCAGGCTGGAGTGCAATGGTGTGATCTCGGCTCACTACAACCTCCGCCTCCTGGGTTCAAGTGATTCTCCTGCCTCAGCCTTCTGAGTAGCTGCGATCACAGGCATGCACCACCACACTCAGTTAATTTTGTATTTTTAGTACAGCAAGCGTTTCACCATGTTGCCCAGGCAGGTCTCGAACTCCTGACCTCAGGTGATCCACCTGCCTCAGCCTCCAAAAGTGCTGGGATTACAGGCATGAGCCACTGTGCCTGGCCTTGTTTGTTTTTGGGATGGAGTTTCGCTCTTGTTGCCCAGCTGGAGTACAATGGCAAGATCTCGGCTCACTGCAACCTCCGCGTCCTGGGTTCAAGCAATTCTCCTGTCTCAGCCTCCCGAGCAGCTGGGATTACAGGTGTCCACAACCACGCCTGGCTAATTTTTGTATTTTTAGTAAAGACGGGGTTTCATCATGTTGGTCAGGCTGGTCTCAAACTGCTGACCTCAGGTGTTCCGCCCGTCTCGGCCTCTCAAAGTGCTGGGATTACAAGCATGAGCCACCACACCCGGCCCATGAATTCTTTTTAATAGCAGCATTGCTAACCAACCACAGAAGAACCAAGCATCATGGGCTAGAGACACTGTGACTGTTTCTGGTAATTTACATTTGCTTTTTTCCTAGGCAGAGACGACTTTGAAATACTGAGATGTCTGGATCAAGCAAACGAGGCAAAAAGTTTACAGCTGATAAATCAACATATGTGGCTGTTGTGCAGGTTTGACATTTTTAAAAAATGTCACTACTTTGAGGAGAGGAGCTGAGGACTTCAGGGCTTGGATTTTGTATTAACTTAATACACTGTATCTAATTTTTCCTACCCTTAGTTTCCTTTAACTTTGGTTTTATAAACATCACTTTATACCCTTTTTGGAAGATATAAATATGGAAGAGCAAGATGCTTTTGGAGGGTTACCTTATGATATCTAACTAGACACTAGTTGTGTCTTTATTTCTAGCTCAGGAAAAGAGAGACAAATGTTAAGAGTTTAGTTCTAAACTTATTCTGATTGTTTCAAAGACATTATCCTACATCCATTAAAGGCAGAGATTAGGGATACAGAAGAGATAAGAGTATGATCAGAGATTGTGAAGCTCACCTACATAATGCTTAGGCCAGTTCCACTAACAGATCCTTCATGCTCTGCCCTAGAATCCTCATGCAGGCCCAACAGACAGGGACCCACCCCCTTTCTAAGACAGAGGTTGAAGGACCTGATTAGAGTTTGCTTCTTCTGGGGGAAGCTGCTGGGGTTTAAAAGGAGAGCTGTGTATACCAGATTATCAAGAAGAATGAAGAATAAATGATACTTTCAGGATCATCTCAAATTGGGAATCTGAGAGACCCTCCTTCTCCCTGATGGCCAGACCTCAGGTACCACACGCTCCTCAGGGTACTGCTTGTTCAACAAAGGATCAGGGCCAGGTGTGGTGGCTCAGGACTGTAATCGCACCCAACTCTTGGAAGCCAAGGCGGCGGGATCACTTGAACCCAGGAGTTAAGAGACCAGCCTGGGCAACATGATGAAATCATGTCTGTAAAAAAATACAAAAATTAGCTGGGCATGATGGTGATACCTGTACTCCCAGCTACTCAGAAGGCTGAGGTGGGAGGATCCCTTGAGACCAGGAGGTTGAGGCTGCAGTGAGCCATGATTGTGCTACTGCACTCTAACCTGGGTGACAGAGAGCCTGTCTCAAAAACAAACACACACCCCAAACCTCAAAAAAGAGCTGAGAGATCTATCGAGAGCTATTCTCTCCCAACTCCATCCCCTGCGAAAACAAAACCAACCCAAACAACCAAGCCCTTTAGCTTGGAGCAAGGGCAGACACCAGATAGGAAGGAGCTGGGCCTCTGCAGGCATCAAAGCAGGACCATGTAGAAGCCAGAGCAGAGCCTCTGAGAACAGGAAGCATGGAGACGGAACCAGAGTGGCAGGGAGTAAGCCCAGGACAGCAGGCCAGGCCTGAGGCTGAGCGCAGAGCAGCCCAGCTCAGGCACCCATTCGGAGCAGCAAAGAGGAGAGGAAGCCAAACCCTCAGATCAGGCTGTGGGGGCCCTGGCATGGGGGCCGGGACTTGCTAAGTTCACGCAGGTCTGGAGCTAGCAGCTGTCCATTTTGGTACCTGAGTTACTTATTTAGGGAGAAAGCGTGCTTTACAACAAGGCTGCATGAAGGAGAACAGCAAAGTGAAAAAGAGAGAAACACAAAGAAATCTCTCAAACTCAAGGAATCCTTCTGCCTCAACCCCCTGAGTAGCAGGAAACTGCGGACATGCGCCACCATGCCCTGCTAATACTTTAATCTTTTGTGGACATGAGGTCTTGCTGTGTTGCTCAGGCTGATTTCGAACTCCTGGCCTCAGGCAATCCCCCTGCTTGGCCTCCTCAAGTGCTGGGATTACAGGTGTGAGCCTCTCTGACCGGCCTCTTTCTACTTCTTTAACCATTTATCTTCACACTTTTCCTAAATATTTGTTCTCTACTGACCCCGAAAATGCAGGCATTTCTTACCTGGAGTTCCATCCTTTCCCCCCTGCCTGTTCTTCAAAGCTGAAATCCTTTGCCCTGGCAATCCCATTCATTCCTGTGGCAATCCTCACCACTCAACTACCTCAGTGCTGAGGACACCCCAACCTGTGACTCCAGCCTGGGAGTCTCAGATCTTTGGATTAGAAAAGTTTCACCTACACATCCCCTGTCTCAGGCACCGTGAATGCCCTCAGGGACAAAACCAAACTAAGTTAACCACCCTTGCTGCATGAACCTACCCTTCATTTGTAGAACCTATTCTGTTTGGGGTCAACACAGTCTACCACACTAGAAACTCAAGTGTCAATCTTGATTGCTACCTTTTCTGTATCAAGTAACCAGTAAGTCCTGCCTGTTGTACTTCCTAATTGCCTCTCAAATTGGTTCCTGCCTTGCTTTCCTCCAGGATGGTAGAGACTGGAGTCTCCAGTCCCTCGGACTCTGCAAAGACTTGTGTCTTGTACTTCAGTTTCACCCCCTCCCACCCGCCCCCCACAACAAACTTCACTTAATTGCAGAAGGAGCTACATAAAATGCACATATAATCATGTTGATTTCCTGCTTAGAATCCTCCAGTGAATCCCCACCACGGACAGGATCCCTCTAGCCTCATACTCCGCCACTCCCTGCTCTGAACTTCATATGGTAACAATAAAGAACTATGGAAAGTTCTCTGAACAAACCAAACTTTCAAACCTCCCATCTATGTCTCAGCCTGTGTTATACTCTGGACCCACACTATTACCCCCAGTAGCCTACCCAGCTCTTCCTTAAATAGGATTTCTGTATGGCTGATTCTTCGTCATTCTTCAGGAGTACCTCCTTCCAGAATGCCTTTCCTAAACCCCCAAATGGGGTCACCACCCCTTCTCTGAATACCATACAGCTATATGTAGGTGTATGTATATATCTCCATCAGATTATTTCTGAGTAGTAAGGGGTTGACACAGCTGCCTCTTCCTTCACAGTACAGATTCCTCAAGGTCAGGGACCTTTGTATCCTCAGTGCTTTGGCACTTAAAGGTTTATGGATTGAACAAAATAAAACTATAGATGGAAACAAGAATAATACGATCACTCAGTTTAAGAGTCTATGGGAGGAATATTTGACAAGCTTAAAAGACAGACACATTTCATGTCTCAGCATGGGAAAACTACTGCAAAGATGTTGATTTGTAATTTATGGTCTGTGGACTCAAAAAGATACTCTGAAAACTGATAAAGTGATTCTATAATTCTTACACAAAAATAAGTAAACAAAAATAGCTCCAGGAATTCTAAGAAAAATGCTGGAGAAATGTACTTTACCACAGAGTACAATTAAAAGTGAGGCTGCAGTTATTAAGATTTATTAGCCTCATGATGGCCAAAGAATAAATGGATCACTCAATCAGGATAGTCCAGAAACAAAACCAAGTACATATGAAAGTCTGGCCTATTAATACAAAATCAGCTGAAAAAATTAACATTATTCCATAAATAGTATTTGGGCAGGTAACTACTTGACTATTTGGGGAAAAAAATGAAGTTAATGCTTCTCTTCATACTTTATACTAAAACAAATTCCAGATAAAATACTTAAAGGGTGATGTAAAGGAAGAAAGAAGCTACAATAAAATTGAAAGAAAGTATGTTTAGCCATGTGACACCTATAGGGGCAAGACTTTTCTAAACATAGTATCAAAAGAACAAACTGCAAAAGAGACTAAAACTATCAGTATAAAAAACTAAAAAAAAAACTTCTGGAGAGATCCAAGATGGCCGATTAGCAACAGCTCAGGAATGTAGCTCCCAGTGAAAGCGCAGAGAACGAGTGGACGCCGCACTTTCCGACGAATTTTTGTAGCCCACAGACCGGGAGATTCCCGGCAGAGGAGCCAC
>CAUYQU010024829.1:0-41517 GCA_963574635.1 Cheracebus regulus | reverse complement strand
GGAACAACCAGTATCAGCCATTCCAAAAACATACCAAAAGGTAAAGAGCATCACCATAATGAAGAATCTACATCAACTAATGGGCAAAACAGCCAGCTAGCATTAAATGGCAATATCAAACTCACATATATCAATATTAATTCCAAATTTAAATGGACTAAATGCCCCAATCAAAAGACACAGGCAAATTGGATAAAAAGCTAAAACCCACTGGTATGCTGTATTTAGACTCATCTCACATGCAAGGATACACAAAGACTCAAAACAGAGGGATGGAGGAAGATTTGCCAACCAAATGGAGAGGGAAAAAAAAAACCCACCGAAGCTGCAATTTTCATCTCTGATAAAAGACTTTAAAGCAACAAAGAACATAAGAAATAGAGAGGGACATTACATGGTGGTGAAAGGATCAATGCATCCTTTGATGCATCCGTTGATCCGTTGAAAGGATCAACGATCCTAAATATATACACCCCCAATACAGGAGCACCCAGATACATAAGGCAAGTTCTTAATGACTTAAAAAGAGACTTAGATTCCCACACAATAATAGTGGGAGACTTTAACATTATACTGTCAATATTAGACAGATCAACGAGATAGAAAATTAACAAGGATATCCAGGACTTGAACTCAGACCTGGAAAAAGTAAACTTAACAAATATTTACAGAACTCTCCATCCCAAATCCACAAAACATACATTTTTCTCAGAATCACATTACACCTATTTAAAAAGTGACCCATAATTGGAAGTTAATCACTCCTCAGCAATTGCATAGCATCTCACAGGTTTAAATAAAATACTGGTTGGCTGCTTGTTTATTATTTTCATCCCTTATTCCTTCCTGTCTCCATTGTTAAGCACAATTATTGACATAAAAGAGGTTTTTAATACCAATTTTTAGACTGCATTCTAGCCTGGGCAATAGAACAAGAATCCTGTTCTCTCTCCCTCTCTCTATTCCGCTTTCTCTTTCTCATTCTTTTTTCTTTCTTTCGCTCTTCTTTTTCTTTCAAAAAAAAAAAGAATTAAGACTCTGGGGGTGCTCTCGGGGTGATTCTTAGGTATATTAAAATGTGAGACACACTGTCACCCTGTCTTCCCCAAACAAAAAACAACTGTGGAAAAAGAAACCTTTCTCCTCTACTATCAAAATCAACACAGAACACTTCTTAACTAGATGTATCGGGATTTTTCCATATGCACAAAGCAGTTTTCTGACAGAGACCAACTGGGTGCCTTATCTTTCATTTCTACCTCCCTGCAACTTGGGTTTCAATGTCAGAATAGCTCACAGAGCTCAGGGAAGCACTATACTTACATTTACTGGTTTATTATAAAGGATATTGTAAGTGACACAGATGAGATGCCTGAGCATTCGTACCCTCTCGGCATGCCATTCTCCCAGCAGAAACTTGAGTTTAGTTACCTGGAAGTCCAATCTTGTTCAAGAGTTTTTATAAAGCCTAATTTTCAGCCTGTCCTCCCCGACCTTCCTGGAAATTGGTGGCTGAGGAGGGAAGTTCCAATCCTCTAATCCCGACCACAGGTCAGAATTCTGTGATCAGAGGATCAGCCTTTCAGGTGACCAGTTCCACTCTGAGGTTATCTAGGCACCCCATCCTAAACCACTCAATAGCATAAATCCAAGTGTCCTCAAAAAGGGCTCATTATGAAAACAAGATACTCCAATCAGGAAATTACTATGGTTTTAGAAGCTCTGTGATAGAATGGGACAAAGATCAAATACATATCATTTTATACCATACCAATGCTTTCTAATTTTCCTTTTATCTGGCAGCATTTCTTTTCTTTTTTTGAGATGGAGTCTTGCTCTGTGGCCCAGAATGGAGTGCAGTGGTGTGATCTCAGCTCACTGCAACCTCTGCCTCCTGAGTTGAAGCAATTCTCCTGCCAAGGCCTCCCAAGTAGCTTCAATTACAGGTGTGTGCCACCATACCCAGTTAATTTTTCTGTTTTTAGTAGAGATATAAGACAGTTTATTAGGCTGCTCTACTGGTTGTTTTAGGAAGGTAAGAGAAGCATCAAAGATAATCTGGTTGAGTGCCATTCACTGAAGTGGGTGTCTGGAAATTAAGTACAGGTCAGGACAAAAGTAACTGCATTTTTTGCTATTTTATTTTATGGTGAAAAATGCAATTACTTTTGCACTGACCTAAATAGTTTGATTTTGGATAATCTAGATGTACATCTGTAGTACCTGTTAAGTGTTCAAGTGCAGTCACAAAAAAGGCAGTTGGATATGTGAGACTTGGACTAGGGAGAAGCCTAAGAAATTTAGGAATTATTGGCTTATGTTGGTGATAGAGATCACAGGAGTTGATGAGATGACCCAGGAAGACTGTGTAAAGAAAAGGTAAACATAACAGTACTGGGGAAAGGAAAAGGGACTATCCATGGAAATGCCAGCTGCGGCCGGACACAGTGGCTCACACTTGTAATCCCAGCACTCTGAGAGGCCGAGGCAGATGGATCACCTGAGGTCAGGAGTTCAACACCAGCGTGGCCAACATGGTGAAACTCCGTCTTTAAAAAAATAAATAAATAAAAATCCTGGCCAGGTGCGGTGGCTCATGCCTGTAATCTCAGCACTTTGGGAGGCCAAGGTGGGTGAGTCACCTGAGGTCAGGAGTTCAAGACCAGCCTGGCCAACATGGCAAAACCCCGTCTCTACTAAAAATATAAAAATTATGGCCAGGTGCGGTGGCTCATGCCTGTAATCTCAGCACTTTGGGAGGCCAAGGTGGGTGGATCACCTGAGGTCAGGAGTTCGAGACCAGCCTGACCAACATGGTGAAACCCCGTCTCTACCAATAATACAAAAATTAGCTGGGCATGGTGGCGCACACCTGTAATCCCATGTAATCCCAACTACTCAGGAGGCTGAGGCAGGAGAACTGCTTGAACCCAGGAGGCAGAGGTTGCAGTGAGCCGAGATCATGCCATTGCACTCCAGTCTGGGTGACAAGAATGAAACTCCATCTCAAAAAAAAAAAAGGAGGGCGGGGTACCAACCCTCAGTTCTGGGAATTGCCCACTCCCTACCTGGAAAATTCATGAATAATGCACCCTGTGTTTGGCACACAATCAAGAAATAACCATAAAAATCGAGAAGCAGCAGTTCTGGGCATGGGGTAGCTGTTCTTTATTCCTTCACTTTCTTAATAAACTTGCTTTCACTTTACAGACTTGCCAGAATTCTTTCTTGCACAAGGTCTAAGAACACTCTCTTGGGGTCAGGATGAGGACCCCTTTCGGGTAACACTGCTACAACGCCTGCTACCTCCTGTTCTCATTCAATTCATTCTCCCCATTATACCTAAGGTTATAACTAACATCCAATCCTCTCATGACTATATTCCAAAATAAAGGAATGTAGAGCTCCTTACCATGATATATTAATATCAATATATAAATATTAAAGGTCCTTTACAACCTGGTTTTTGCTTAAAAAGTGTCTACTCGCTTCTTTTGCTACTGTTTCGTAATGCCTTAAATTCAGCTACTGGAGTTCTCCAAACACAAGGGATCTCTCTCCCCTTTTCTATTTATGGCTTTCTAGAGAAAACGGGCTTTTGGACCTTTTTCACATCCAAAGCTATACCTATTTCCAGTTCTCAGTAGGACAGTTGAGTCACCTTTCCAGGAGGCTCTTCCTACTCCACCCTAATCTGAAGCAGAATCTTTTTTAATGGAGCTAACTCATCCCAGACTCTGTGTAAGGCCCCTAGAATATGGTCAAATAGGAGAAGCACAAAATAAAAACAAAATAAGAGCTTTGTGAAGTGTTGAAGGACATAAACATGGTGCTTTAACAGACAATAACCGAGAAGGAATAATTTAGAGAGTGGTCAGAGAAGGTGCCCAAGGTAGTAACATTTGGGATGAAAGATGAAGAATGAGAGGGCATCAGACCCAGAACAAGGGAAGGAGAATCGTCGGCACAGGAAACTGCAAAGGCAAAAGCCCGCAGATGGGAAACAGCTGAGGAGGCCACATTAGCTTGGTAAATATATGCCTCTGCTGGTACACAGCACATGATACCTGAATAACCAATTATGGAGCTGGTCATTTGTCTTTATATATAAGCTGTGGCAGAGATCACCCTCTCACTCTGGATAGTTACACCAAGCTAATGATGCTTCCTACTCTCCCTCTGGAAATGATGGAGCTGAAAATTCTGGAAGTCCTACCTGATCACTGCCTTTATTACCCTCATAATCCTTACAACCTGTGAACCTGATAATCGTCAACTTTAAGAAAGACATCAGACAAAACCATCGCTAAATTGGCCAGGTGTGGTAGTTCAACACTGTAATCCCAGCACTTTGGGAGGCCAAGGTGAGCAGTTCACCTGAGGTCAGGAGTTTGAAACCAGCCTGGCCAACATGGTGAACCTTCATCTCTAATAAAAATTTAAGAATTAGGCCGTGTGCGGTAGGTAGTTCACATCTGTAATCCCCCAGCACTTTGGAAGGCCAAGGTGGGTGGATCACCTGAGGTCAGGAGTTCAAGACCAGCTTAGCCAACATGGTTAAACCCCTTTCTACTAAAAATACAAAAATTAGCCAGATATGGTGGTGCACACCTGTAATCCCAGCTACTAGAGAGGCTAAAGCAGGAAAATCACTTGAACCCAGGACATGTAGGCTACAGTGAGCCAAGATTGTGCCACTGCACTCCAGCCTGGTTACATATTAAGACTCTGGCTCACAAAAAAAAAAAAAAAAAAAAAAAATGCTGAGTTACCTGGGAATCAAAAATAAGGATTATAATCTAGAATGTATGGAATGGCATACCAGCGCATTCAGTGAGGGTAAGAGGAGTTTTTATTAGCAAAAAGAGATTTACATAAGCTGCCTAGAAACCGAGTTCACTGGTTCCAGAGGTTCAATGCCAGTTACTGTCAGTTCATTGGTGAAGATGCCATTACTGGGCAAGAGCCCTCCTGAGAACATTTTCAGTCCTAAAGTATGTATACTGACAAGTCTCATCTAAGCAGGAGATTTGAAAGAATTTCTAGAAAGTCCTTGGAAAGGGTTATCTCAGACATGTACGCAAGAGCCTCTTTCCTTTCAGCCTTCTAGGCCTGTCTAGGTTGGACATAGGTGACTTCATCCTAGCATCTGGAACTTTCAAATAATCAAAGTAAACTTAAAAGACTAAACCACAAATTATGCTTATCGTTTATCTGTATTTCCATTCTTAAAGCTGGCTAAGAGGTAATTCTTAGAGATGAGAATCCTTAAAAGGTAAAAATATGACTAACCTTCATAAAGCTTCATTTCATACCAGGAGGTAAGACATGCACATTCTTTCACATGCTAACTAACAGCTTTAACATTCAACACAGGCAGAAACTTGCAGGCTTGGGGGAGGATGGGAGAAATATAACTTGTGGAAACATCAGACACAAAGCTGATTCCTGGAAACTAATCCTAGAAATAATAAGTAATGAATAATTACCTGCCAAAAAATGCCACCTTCATGTGCCTCCGAGATAGCACCTCAGCAATGACGGAAAGCTTGTCTTTATATCCCTGTATTTCTGCCAGATCATCCTCAGTGGCTATTCCATCAAGCTCTGGATTCTTACATGTTGCTGTAAAATTGAAATGGCATTAGAACAGTGATAGAAATGAATATTAAGTTAGCTCTATAATGGAATACCTAAGATTGCATGTATTCTGGCTTCATGTTAACATGCCACACACAGTATCTGAACGTTTGCTAAAAGGTGCGTGCTCTGTGGCAACGGGTCACAAGAATCCTGCCCAAAGGAATGTCAAGAACATGAAAAGTTGCAAGGGTACTGTCAAAAGCATACTAGGTCTGAAACATACAAACTATCCTGAAACAAGAACACACTTCTAAAGAGAGAAACTAGAACCTAACACTGACCTATTATTGTTCCACCCTGACTGGATCTTCAGATCTTGAGCTCAGGTGGAGCCACATACTGAGAAAAAAGTCAGGTTTGAATAGGAGCCCCTCAGAAACTAAGATATATTTCAAGGTCTGCAAGTTAGGAAAGACCTTGCTACTTTACCACGTTCTATCTGCTTCCCACAGAGATGAGGTGAAACAGCTCATTTAACACAGAGAAAAGAATTACAGCTTGTATCCTGTCCACAGCCATAGCACCCCGAATGCACTGATATCATCAGATTGTATCCCACTCTCACTCTCATCAGATTTAACTGAACATCCCAGCCCTCACCTCTCCTCCATGGCTAGAGGGAGTTGAAAACACCTGGGTTTGAAAAGTAGAAACATCTTTCAGTTTTGTTTATAATTCAGGAACAGGAGATAACCTGATGTTTACATTTTTATCACCTCTTTATGAAGGTAAAGACATGAAGATGCATTTGGGCTTCAGGCTCCTGCCTATAATCCTAGCACTCTGGAAGGTCAGTATGGGCGGGTCACTTGAGGTCAGGAGTTCACGACCAGCCTGGCCAATATGGTAAAACCATCTCTACTAAAAATACAAAAATTAGCTGGAAATCACCTGAATCTGGGAGGCAGCGGTTACAGTGAGCGGAACGGAGATCATGCTACTACACTCCAACCTGGGCAACAGAGTGAGACGCTGTCAAAGAGTCATCTGGCTATCTGAACAATTCTAACTAGAGACAAACACTGCTACTTAAAACTTACTCAGTGTACATCCAATTAAGCTTTTCCTATCTCACCATACTTTTCTAATGCATTAATAAAATATGCGCAATTTGGTGAATGGACAGACTAGTTTAAGTATCATTAATTTTTGCTTTTCATTTTATTTTTGCTCATTTTTCCTGATTCATCTGCTTTGTCTCTTTTCTGCAACATTTTTACTGAGGTTCTAAAACCAGTAAAACTGAATTCAGATTCTAAAGCTGCCATTTCACTATTGCCTAGCATAATGCATAATCTATAACAACATACACATTTAACTTCATTTTCACTTCGTATCAATTTTCTTGGAAAAAAAGTATTTTCCCACAAAAAATTTTGCCAGCTCAAATTATTTCCTAGTTGGAAACAAAGATTCTATACTCCTATTTTTTTTTCTCATTCAGCACTGAATTGTGTCAAGTCTGGGGCTAGGGATACCATGAGTCCTAGGCTTGTGCCCTAAAGCAGCTCAAAATCTGGTAAGAGAGGGTTGCAAGACATGAAATAAAAAAAGTTTGATTCTGCCAAAGGTTTACCCACTGTCACTGGAAAATTTACAGAATCTTTCCCTTTCCATTGCATAGTTGAGAGGTAAACAAACTTTTTTTTTTTTGAGATGAACTCTCACTCTGTCGCCCAGGCTGGAGTGCAGTGTGAGACCTCGGTTTACTGTAACCTCCACCTTCTGGGTTCAAGCGGTTCTCCTGCCTTGAACCTCCCGAATAGGTGGGATTACAGGTGTCTGCCATCCTCCCCAGGTATTTTTTGTATTTTTGGTAGAGACCAGGTTTTGCCATGATGGTCAAGCTGAATTCCTGACCTCAGGTGATCACCCATCTCAGCCTCCCAAAGTGCTGGGATTACAGGCGTGAGCCAGGGTACTAGGCCGAGAGGTGCATAATCTTAAGAACCAGAAAAAACTTTCAACAGTTATCTCAAAAACATATTCCCTACTGAGACGTTCCTCATCACCTTTGTTTTAACAGTTATGAAACTCTTTTGCCCCCCTTTCCACTGCAACTCAGCCTCATTTGAGAGCATGAGATAGGCCTGAGGTCTTGGTTTAATTGCTAAGTTGGGGAAGAGACAAGCATAATGGTTAAATGTGGACTGCCTGATTTTTTGTCTGGGCACTTACTAGCTGTGTGATCTTGGGCAAGCTGTTTAACTTTTCTGTGCCTTGGTTTCTTTATCTTTAAATGAGTAAGATTAGTACCTGCCTAGTGGTGATGAAAATTAAACGAGCTATTAATATACTAAAGTTCCTAGTTGTTATGAATACCATTGAATTTTCCTCTTCTGGAGGGTAGAAATGGGTTTTATTCATTATCGTACTTCTCATAGTGTACCGTACAATGCCCTTCATATGTGTTCAATAACTAAGGTTGAAAGAATAAGCACTTTTTTTTCCAACAGTAATAATTTTAATAAGTTAAGAAGAACTAACCTTCAACAAAATGTGATCCTTCGGTAACAAACTCCAGTAACTGGTCAAAGATTGCAGTAATCGCCTTCTTAGCCAGCACAAAGTGCTTCAGTGGAGAAACAGTTTCTGCCATTATTCTACTAGGGCGAGATAAAGTTAGAAAAGCACAAACTGAAGTGGATGATAGACATGCAAACTGATGACACAGCAGTGACATTCACCAACTCCCCCATGGAATAAATTAGGCTGGCAAAATGTTTTTAGGTCATTTTTGGGGGGGAGTGTTCTAGTCAAACAACTAGATACGACTTTTGAATATTCCTATAAAATCAGTGAAATCTATTAGACAAAATCTTGGTTGCAATTTCTACCCAATTTCTCTTTGGTGAAGAAGAATCTAATTGTGGCTAAGACTGTCACCGCATGTGACTCTGAAGTACATCAGGAAACAGGGTGAGAGGAAGCCAAGTTCACAAACAATAACCAAGTTATTAAGTTTCTCCACCTGGAGCTCGTCTAGGTGGGTAGGGGTGGATATACAGAGTGAGGAAATCCCAAGATCACAGTGCGAGGCTGACATTTAGAAAGGAGGACTTCAGGTCGGGCGCGGTGGCTCACGCCTGTAATCCCAGCACTTTGAGAGGCCGAATCACGAGGTCAGGAGTTCGAGACCAACCTGGTCAAGATGGTGAAACCCCGTCTCTATTAAAAATACAAAAATTAGCTGGGCATGGTGGTGCGCGCCTGTAATCCCAGCTACTCAGGAAGCTGAGGCAGGAGAGTCCCTTGAACCCGGAGGCGAAGGCTGCAGTGAGCGGAGAACGCTCCAGGGCACTCCAGCCTGGCGTCAGAGCGAGACCCCGTCTCAAAATAAAAAGACAGACGGACTTCATCACTACAAATGAGGGGGTAAGGCTTCAAGAGGGCATTCACGCTTCCAGCCAAAGTACCAGAAACTTCAAAAAATGTAAGTTTTATTAAAAGCATTTCCCGTGGTGGTTTCTCAAGAAAAAGACATCAAAGACAAACAATGACACCCCGATCGAATCCCGGTGTGTGCACGGAAAGCAACAGTGGTCATAAAGAAGGCGGCTTCTTCCGGAGGGTCAAGAAACGCCGCGCGGAGCAGCCGCGAAGGCGCCGCCCGGGAGCGGCGGGTGCGAACGGCCGCCGCGGGGAAGGCTCCCACCGCCCGGCGCCCCGCGCTCGCCCGTCCAGCCGGGTCCCCGACTCCCAGCCCCAGCTCGGCCTCGGGCTCCGTGCGCTCCACTCGGCCGACAGTTCGCGCCCTCGTTTCCCACAGGACGCGGCGGCGGCGCCCCGTCACAGAGCGCTGCGTCCCCGGCTCCCGCACCCTGTCCCCAAGCCGCTCGAGGGTCACTCCGCGCGCCGCAAACGCGCTGGAGGCCGAGGCCGCCCACACTCACAGCCTCCGCCCCGACTACCGCCCGGCACCAGCAGCTCGGCCGCAGGCCCCGAACGGCCTCATCTTCCCGGGAAGTTAGCCGCGGAGAGGAGGCGGGGGAATGGCGGAAGGGTCACTTCCGGCCTCTCGCCTCCGCGGTTTTGTTTGGCTCCGCGGCCGGAAGCGCGTCTCTGCCAGGCGCCATTTTTCTTAAGGGCAGAAGGCAAGGCTTGCCGCGGGCAGGAACTGCCGCCAGAAGAGTGGTTTTCGTTCCCGCTCCCACTTCGCCTCCGTTCTCCCCTCAAAGTGGCCAAGCCTCTGCCCAGCCTAGGCTTAGCCAGTTTCCAATGGTGGCCGTGGCTGATGCCTGTAATCCGGCACGTTGGGAGCCCGAAAGGGGTGGAGTATCTCTTAAGTCCAGGAGTTCGAGACCAGCCTGGGCAACATAGGGAGACCCGCCCTCACCCCCAGCGTCTCCACAAAATAAAAAAATGAAGAATTTAAAAATGTGAAAAGCCTAGCGAGGCGTCTTGGCACACACGCGTGGTCCCAGCTTCTTCGGAGGCTGAAGTGGGAGGCCGGCTTGGGCCCGGGGCTGCAGTGAACTGTGATTTATCGCACCCCTGCACGCCAGCCTGGGCAGCAGAGCCAGACATTGTCTCCAGATCAAAAATATAAGAGGAAATCCAGATCCTATTACTCTCTGAGCTTAAAAGCTTTCCAACAGCTTACCATTATACTTAAACTTCTAGCTTCGGATCGTAACCGCCCAAGGAAGGGGTTCACCTTGCCCGCTGACTGGAGAGAAGTGATCCAAGGCAGGGGAACTGCCATAAAGAATAATCCATGCAGAGCCCGCTGGGCGAGACTGGAGTTTTATTATTAATAAAGTCAGCTTCCCGAAGCAGCATTCCGGGAGCAGAGTTTTTAAGGACAATTTGCGGGGGGAAGGAGCCAGCGAGCCAGGAGAGCTGATCGGCCAGGGGTGAAATCACGGGCAGTGGAAGCTGTCTTGCTCTCAGTCCGTTCCTGGATGGGGGCACAGTAGATCAGAGGAGCCAGTTTATCCGTCCAGGTGGAGCCAGCTGATCCGTATATAAAAGTTTTATAGAAAAGATTAGCATATAGTTTTCTGCTAAAGCATAGAGAAAGAGAATACCCCAATGCATTTTTTTTTCTTTTTTCTGAGACAGAGTTTCGCTCTTTTTGCCCAGGCTGGAGTGCAACGGCATGATCTCAGCTTACTGCAACCGAGGCCTCCCGGGTTCAAGTGATTCTCCTGCCTCAGCCTTCTGAGTAACTGGTATGACAGGCACACACCATCATGCCTAATTTTGTACTTTTTAGTAGAGACGGGGTTTCACCATGTTTCCAGGCCGTCCCAAACTCCTGACCTCAGGTGATCCACCCACCTTGGCCTCCCAAAGTGTTGGGATTACAGGCGTGAGCCACCACACCGGGCCCCCAGCGCATTTATGAGATTTAAAAAAACTAGATCTCACACCGGATAAGGAGAGGACAAGTAAAGAAAATCACACAGGCTGGGTGTGGTGGCTCACGCCTGTAATCTCAGCACTTTGGGAGGCCAAGGCTGGTGGATCACGAGGTCAGGAGATCAAGACGAGCCTGGCCAACATGGTGAAAGCCTGTCTCTACTGAAAATACAAAAATGAGCTGGGCGTGGTGGCACACGCCTGTAATCCCAGCTATTCCGGAGGCTGAGGCAGGAGAATCGCTTGAACCCGGCGGGTGGAGGTTGCCGTGAGCCAAGATCGCACCAGTACACTCCAGCTCTAGGTGAAGAGCAAGACTCCGTTTTGGAAAAATAAAATAAGAAAATCACATCTATGAATACAGAGGCAAACACAGGAAATATAAGCTACCTGAGGCCAACGATTAGAAGCTTTTTTTGAGATGGAGTTCTGTTCTTGTCGCCCAGGCTGGAGTGCGGTGGCGCGATCTCGCCTCACCCAGCCTCTGCCAACAGAGTCCAAGTGACTCTCCTGCCTTGGCCTCTGGAGTAGCTGGGATTCCAGGTGCGTGCCATCACACCCAGTTTAGATTTCTTTTTAATCCAAGTAGGGTTTTCCTAGGAATATAGAGGTCATCAAATAGAAATCAACATAATCCATAATATTGACAGACTAAACGAGGAAACCCACATCTATCTGAATACATGGAGAAGTATTTGCTAAAGTTTCATACATATTTATAGTAAGCTCTAATATTTATTTAATATTTATTTGCTATAAGCAAAGCCCTAATAGTTACTTATTTTATTTTTTAAATTATTAGCTGTTTCTCTTTATTTCCCTTGTTCTCTGCTTATGCTTACCCAAGCCCTAATATTTAAAGCATGCTGTTACTATTAAAGTATGTGATAGTTCTGGTAGAACAAACAATGGAATATAATTGCATAAGACACAGGTTTACATGCCACCTATGCCCATGGCGAGTTGGTATATGATAAAATTGGTATTATAAATCATTGGGTAAGATGAATTATTTCATAGCAGTGGAGAAATTGGTTCACTTGAATTAACAGAAATAAAGTTTGAATCACATCTATAAACAAATTCAGATAGGTATAAGACCTAAACATAAAGAGTAAAACCAGAAAATTAGGAAAACATGTAGGAAAATAATCTATGGACATTGTAGTTGGAAATAATTTTGCAAAATTAAGAGGCAGGAGGTAGAATGTAAAGTGAAAATGTAATGAATCTATCTACGTTAAATTTTAGGATTTCTGCTCAACAAAAGACATCAATAACAGACATATAGGGAATCTATTTTTTGCAGTATATATTGCCAACAAAAATCAATATTTAAAAATAAAGAACTTCTGAAAATTGAGCAGAAAACCCAACAGAAAAGCAGACAAAGGATAGGGAGAAGCAGTTCACAAAATGAAAAGTTAAAATGACTAATAAGCATATTAAAATAGTCTCAACCTTGTTAGTAATCAGATTGTGCAAATTTACTTCATAGAAACTTACCTTGTTAGGAAAACTTTAATCTTTTCAAGCTTTCTGAAAACCCAAGTAAGATGAGTTATAAAGATAACAGTAATCAGCCATAGAATATAACTTCAGAAATATGGATTTAAAAAACGATAAATAAGGCCGGGAATGGTGGCTCAGCACTGAAATCTCAGCACTTTGGGAGGCTGAGGCCGGTGGATTGCTTGCGCCCAGGAGTTTGAGACCTGCCTGGGCATCTCTTTAAAAAAAAACAAAAACAGAAAAAGGCAAATAATGCCATTCTGGACATAACCACAAATGAACAGGATAGGCAGGAAACATGGGAATTCTGTATTCTCAAATTTCAGCCAACCAAAATCCAGAACAGCATGGTGAACAGCCTTAGAAGAAAAAAAAAATTACCGACCAGAAATTACAGTTGCTTAACATGATTCCAATGTCTGATTTCAGCTTCACTTTGAAGAGTAAAGGCAAAAGTATCAATAATTCAACTGCAGTATTTTTCAGTAGTGGATACACTCTGGACAAGATATTAAAAACTGGAAAACTTTTTTTGAGTTTTAATTCAAAAATGTATTATTCATTAGATTTTCGGAACATCATTCAGTTCATTATTTCTAGCAAGGGAAAAAAGATCAGTTAGGTTAGATTCATTTGCCTATTTAAAAACAAACAACAAAAAACACACTTTTTTTTTTTGAGATGGAGTCTCACTCTGTCACCAGGCTGGAGTGCAGTGGTGACATCTTGGCTCACTGCAACCTCCACCTCCTGGGTTCAAGCTATTCTCCTGCCTCAACCTTTCAAGTAGCTGGGACTAGAAGCACGTGCAACCACGCCCAGCTAATTTTTGGATTTTTAGTAGAGATGGGGTTTCAGCTAGTTGGCCAGGATGGTCTACATCTCCTGACCTTGTGATTCACCTGCCTCAGCCTCCCAAAGTGCTGGGATTACAGGTGTGAGCTACCATGCCTGGCCAGGAACATACTTTTAAATGTTTTGTTAATTTATCTTAAAATTCTCTAATCACCCTTCATAAAGTATCGGAATAAGATTAGTAGGTACTACAATATTCTATTCTAGCAATGTAAAAAAATTGTTTCTTTTAGAATGAATAAATTACTCTTCACAAATTTATTTTGGGTTCAGATAGTTACGAATTTAACACCAAAGTTACTAAGGAGAATTAACATAGTAAGGAATTGGTGGTGACTAATGCTTTATGATGGAAATTCTTTTTTTTTTTTTAAGACAGGGTTTCACCATGTTGGCCAGGCTGGTCTTGAACTCCTGACCTCAGGTGATCTGCCCGCCTTGGCCTCCCAAAGTGCTGAGATTACAGGCATGAGCCACCACGCCCGGCAGTATGGAAATTCTTTATCCAGAAAATTATTTTTCAAATCACTAGTACAAAGTAGATTCCTAACAACTCTAATAGTTTTAAAATCTTAGTTTTTAAACTTACAAATTGGACATATAACTTCTTAGCTTTGTACTGGTTTTAAATCATGAATGTACACATTTCTTAGATGTGAATGTTGTCTTAAAATATTAATTTATGGAAAGCCAAATTAAGGAGTATATGTAATATCATAAACTCAGTGCCATCATAAAAGTTCTCTTGTGACACTCTATCTTCAGTTATCAGTACTGAGGTTAAAAGTTACAGGCAAAGGAGTATATATCCCAGAATTTGTTTCATTTATTGGGATGAAACCGTTAATTGTAAGGTATACCTGACTAACCAAATTTGCTTCTCCACTGAGTTTAATAGTTGGTCTTAACTATGTATTTTCACTTAAAAAAAATTTTTTTTTTTTTTGAGATGGAGTTTCGTTCTATTGCCCAGGCTGGACTGCAGCGGCATGATCTTGACTCACTGTAACCTCTGCCTCGTGGGTTCAGGCAATTCTCTGCCTCAGTCTCCCAAGTAGCTGGGATTACAGCCTCCCACCACCACACCCAGCTAGTTTTTGTATTTTTAGAGCCAGGGTTTCACCATGTTGACTAGGCTGGTCTTGAACTCCTGACCTCAGATGATCCATCCACCTCGACGTCCCAAAGTGCTGGGATTACAGGTCTGGGCCATCCTACCCGGCCAACATATGGTCTTTTTAGGCATTAAAATTCCATTAAAAAAAATTAACACAATGGCTTGGAAAATATATTAAGTCTTTTGTAAAACGTAATGAAAGTGCCAGGATTAAGTAATTCAATGCTTTGTAAATCAGATTTAAGAACTGGGAATAGTGATAGTGTATTTAAAAAAATTTTTTAAATGCCTGCAACAATTCAGCAATCACCTAACAATAGATTATAAAACCTGTGAAACTGACAAATTACTTAACATATTATTCAGAGAAATGTAAGAAAGGTGATTTAAAATGATAAAACTGGCAAATTTATAAGCAGGAAGAGAAGAGGCTTTTTAGTGAACAACCATTTTCTATTTCTGGGATACAGGGAAATGTTTTGGAATTTCAAAATAACTCATTGTAAGGTGAAGATGTAAAACAGCAAGAAAAATAATGACCTGTCACTACTGTTCACTGCTGCCAAGAATTCTACTGAAGTGTTAATAAACATCATCACTTAGGCTATCTCAGACTTGAATTGTGGTGCAAGCCACAAGAGTACAGTGGAATACAGTGGAAACGTCTGTCTTCGAAGTAAAACAAAAACAAAACTAGGAGTGTTAATTTCTTTAGGTAGGTTTGTTTTTCCAAAGTTCATTAAGTTAAAAATAAAGACTGGGTGGGCCCAGTGGCTCCTGCCTATCATCCCAGCACTTTGCAAGGCAAAGGTGGGTGGATCACAGGTCAGGAGTTAAAGACCAGCCTGGCCAAGATGGTGAAACACTATCTCTACTAAAATTACAAAAATTAGATGGGTGTGGTGGTGGGTGCCTGTACCCAGCTACTTGGGAGGCTGAGGTGGGAGAATTGCTTGAACCCAGGAGGCAGAAGTTGCAGTGAGCTGAGATGGCACCCCTGCACTCCAGCCTGGGCACCAGAACAAGTAGTTGGTACGTATGTATGTATATATTTATGTCTCAACAAAAATAAGTAAAGAAATCAATACCGACTTCAAGCGATTTAAGGTCAATCATTTATTTGAAAACTGGGCCAAAGCAACAAGTTTTTGTGGGACAAACGGTTATTGGGTTAGGTCCTTAAGCTGCAGATTCACCAAAACGTACAAAATTAGATGGTTCTAAAACTTGAATTTATGTCTCTGGAGTACCTGCATTGCAATCTCTTCAATTATTAACACCTGATCAAAATGTAAAGCAGTAACATAGATTTAAAAAAGAAAAAACAACCAAGGCATTACTTAAGGTGTTTTTCATGAAACCCCAATTGCTGGAGCTGGATGTATAAAAAGCGTAAAAACAAAATTGTCAAGAACTAGCTCAACTAGGTTAGGTGAAGCAGTCACAAAAAACATCCCAGGGGCAAATGTCAGGTTTTCATCGCACACTGTAACGGAAACAGCACTAAACCAGACAACCTGGATCCACTCCCATTTGCCGTGTAACTGGTTATATGTACCTTGACTCTTAACAGCCCACATTCCTATTTCTGCTAGAAACTTAGAAAACTAGAGGGTTTAGACCAGATGCTTTCTAAGGTTATCTTACAATTTAAACTGCTACAATTTTAAGTCTTCTGAGAAACACTTATATCAGACAGCCCTATCAGGAATGTTATGATTAGACAGAATATGAGTTGCTAGGAACACAGGTATGCACATACAACTAAACAGTGGGGATAAAAATAATACCTTCTAAGAACACTTGCAGCCACCATTGTCAAAACAGACTAAATTCTTTTTTTTCTTTGAGATGGAGTTTTGCTCTTTTGCCCGGGCTGGAGTGCAGGGGTGCGATCTCGGCTCACTACAACCTGTTTCCCAGGTTCAAGTGATTCTCCTGCCTCAGCCTCCCAAGTTGCTGGGTTACAGGCATGCATCACCACACCTGGCTAATTTTTGTACTTTTAGTAGAGACGGGGTTTTGCCTTCTTGCTCAGGTTGGTCTCGAACTCCTGACCTTGTGATTCGCCCGCCTTGGCCTCCCAAAGTGCTGGCATTACAGAGGTGAGCCACCCAGCCCAGCCAAAACAGACTAAATTCTTTAAGTGGGAAAACCATTGGTCATAAATTGATCTTCCACTTCTATCAATAAACCTGGAGAATAATATTGTTAGCAATGCTTGTTAAATTTGAGGGCCATGATATGCATAATTCTTCTTCATACTGCTGTTTCAGACTCTGCTACTGAATTATGTTCCCTCCCAAATTCGTACGTTGAAGTCCTAAACCTCAGCACCTTAGAATATGACGTTATTTGGAGATCTGCTCTTCAAGTTAAAAGGAGATCCTTGGGAGGGGCCCTAATCCAGTATGACTGGAGTCTTTATAAAAAGAGGAAATTTGGCCAGTCATGGGTGGCTCACACCTGTAATTCTGTAATCCCAGCACTTTGGGAGGCAGGTGGATCACCTGAGGTCAGGAGTTAGAGACCAGCCTGGCCAAGGTGGTGAAACCCCATCTCTACTAAAAATACTAAATTAGCCAGGTGTGGTGGTGGGTGCCTGTAATCCCAGCTACTCGGGAGGCTGAGGCAGGAGAATCACTTGAACCTGGGAGGTGGAGGTTGCAGTGAGCCGAGTTTGCAGGACTGCACTTCAGCCTGGGCGACAAGAGAAATTCCATCTCAAAAAACTGGGGAGAGACTTGCATACAGGGAGAATACCATGTGAACAGGAGGCTATCCATCTACAAGCCACAGACAGACATGAACCAGATCCTTCCCCGACAACCCTCAGAAGGAAGCCACTCTGCCCATAACTGCATTTTGAATGCATGGCCTCCACAACTGAGAAGACCCTCAGTTTCTGCTAGTTAGACAACTCAGTTTGTAGTAATCTGTTAAGGCAGCCATAGGAACTAATATTAATTTATCATTTTATCGACAAATATTGTAAGTTACACATTTTCAGGCCAGCAACCCCTGATCTCCCAAATCTTCCTAACTTTAAATACTTCAGTGGATTTTCTATCAGTAAACAATATGACATCAGAAATTTGGGCCAGAGTCTGGCATAATGGCTCATGCCTATAATCCTAGTGATTTGGAAGGCCAAGGTCGGAGGATTGCTTGAGTCCAGGAGTTTGAGAATGGCCTGGGCAACACAGCACGACCTCATCTCGACAAGAAATTTAAAAACTCAGCAGACATGGTGGCACATGCCTATAGGCCCAGCTATGCAGGAGGCTGAGGTGGGAGGATTGCTTGAGCCCTGGAGATTCCAGTGAGCCATGATCAACCATTGCACTCCATCCTGGACAACAGAATGAGACCCTGTCTCTAAGAAAAAAGTGTTAAGTCTGGGCATGAATTTATGGTTCCTCAACAGAAAATGAAATGTCACCAAATTATGAATGAGTTATATTTTTTTTATTGGCTAAGCCCTTATTAGTTCCTCCCTACTTGCATCTTAAAATATTCAATAAATAAGCGCTCAAAAAAAAAATTTTTTTTAAACAGACTGCCATGAAAACCAAATCTTTTCTTCCTGCGATAATATTGGCTTCCTAGTGCCATTTCTTGTTAAAGAGTATCCGTGAACTTAATTGTATATTGCATGTTAGTTCTGGTCGTGTAATAATTTAATGAATTCATACACAAAAAACTAATCTTCTATTGAGTTTTAAAAAGTCAATAGCACCCATGGTTAAGGAAGGAAAACTATAGCTCATTTCTTTAGTGCATTTGTTCCTTTTCCACTCATTAAATCAGACCACATGCAAGAAACAGGATGACACTGAGAGTGTTTAAAACTACAAGGTATCACTCAATGAAAATACCACATTTAAGATATATTTATAGACTGAAAATGGGGCAATGACAAGAAAATGTATAATTGAAAAAAGTTACTTGTTAAAGGCAAATTTCGTAAGTTTTGTTTACAATCATCCATTTAATCATCTCCAAAAAAAGGCTGCATTTATTATTTTACACTAACGTTCTGTAAGTTAAAGAGAATAATCAAGTTGTCTCATGGACTGGGAGGTGACTTATTAATTCCCTTTCATTTCCGAACCTCATTAAGCAGTCACTACATTTATGAGGTAAGTCAGCTGAATGCTTGAAATCAAGATGAATTTTAAGATCTTCAATTTGTCCTGTTGAATATTCACAATACTGACATAAATAAATCCCTTCAGATAAATGTGAATTTAAATGCTTGCAATATTCTAGCATACTTGAAAAGCCCTTCCCACAGTCATCACAAACATGCGGAAAAATTTTAGTATGTTCAATAGCAACATGCCTGTTAACATTCGTATGAAGTCTACTCCGAAAACCGCATACTTGACACACGAAGAAGTTTTTACACTTGTCAAAGGTAATTTTGCTCAAGAGGCTATACTGTCCATGCTCTCCATTGTTATACTTATCACTTAACTCTATCAGTTTACATGCGTGCTCATTTACCACATGGCTGTGCAAGTCTTCGGGATCGTTAGTTTCATGTTCACAGAACTGACACAAGTACTGTTCATCACAGCTGTGCTCCTGGAAATGCAGGTAGAGCTCACTGCTTGAGGAGAACTGCACATCACACTGTTCACACCAATAGAGGTGATCACTAAAATGGGTGTCTGCAATGTGCTGGCTGAGGTTCTCAAAAATTACTGTCTTATAATCACAGTATTTACAAATGTAGGGATCCTCTTCATGTAGTTTGGCATGTTCTATCAGAAGAATATTGGTAGAGAAACTTTCCTTGCATACTCGACACACATTTGAATCAGTACGTTTATGCTTCAGGATCATATGCTGTTTTAAGTCAGAAAAATATTTGCTGTTAAACTCACAAAGTTCACATTTATAGAGGCCACTGCTATTAGCTCTCAGTAAAGGCCATTTCTGCTGGGCAGTCACATTCAAAGCTTGGCTTTTGTCAAGAATTTTACAAAGTTTAGCTGGTGGTTCTTCATCAGTTTGGTCTTGGAGACTCTCAGAAGAATTGTTCTCTGTCTCTATATCATAATCCTCCGAAATTGCATGCACTTCTACAGCGATCGGCACATCTTCAGCAGTGTGAACTTCTATTGGACCCTCCTCTTGGGTTTGTTGGTTGACTGATTCAGGTGAGTCACACTCTTCAACACAAATTTCAGTATCAGCAGATTTTTCTGAAGAATAAAACAAACCTATTATATGACTATGACTCAATAAGATCTGTTAACAAACACAACCTGTCAAAAAGAAATTTATTGTATATACTTTTTAAAAAATCATAAATACAAAATACATAAATACTAACTAATGCTATTACTTAGTCCCCAACCTGTGGAAAAGGCAGTGCGATCTAGAATTCTAAGCACAGGACTGGGAACCAGGTAGTTCCGATTTCTGTTTCTGGCCTTGATTCCATCTGCAAATTTTGGCAAGTCATTTGATGTCTCGGTATCAGAATCATCATCTGTAAAAAGGGATTTGGAAGAATACTTATTATTTATATAATCGAAGCATTAATATACAACAAAGTATCAGTTTTTTATATACAATTTTGAATTCCAACAGTAATTAAGAACTTGTATTTAGTCATAAAAAGAGAAGTTATCTATATACTTCAGACACATGGAAAATCTGCTCAAACAAGCAAATGCTTTTGAATTGATGCCCCATTTGGACTAGTTACAATTCCTGAAATTCCTTTTTTTTAAATTTTTATTTTTATTTTTATTTTTGAAAAAAGATGGGGTTTCACCATGTTGGTCAGGCTGGTCTTGAACTCCTGACCTCAGGTGATATGCCCACCTTGGCCTCCAAAGTGCTTGGATTACAGGCATGAGCCACCATGCCCGGCCCACTTTCTAAAATTCCTTAGGATTTTTTTTAAATTACTGAGTTTGAATAAGCCTCAGGCCAGCCCCAGTGTTTCAAAGTTAGCACTGGGAAACTGAAATACAGGATAATAGTGAAAACTCGGCTTCAACATTTTTGGGGGAATGAGGTTTTACTCCGTTGGTCAAGGCCGGAGTACAGTGGCAAGATCGTGGCTCACTGCAGCCTCAAACTCCTGGGCTCAAGGGATACTTCAGCCTCAGCCTTCTGAGTAGCTAGGGCTACAGGCATGCACCACCAAGCCCTGGTAAAATTCTTCTTTTTTTTTTGAGATGGTGTCTTGCTATGTTGTCCAGGCTGGCCTCAAACTCCTGGCCTTAAGTGGATCCTCCCACCTTGGTCTCCCAAAGGCCTGGGATTATAGGCATGAGCCACCATACCCAGCCCATCCATCATGTTTTCTTAAAATAGACTTTATTTTTTAGAATAGTTTTAGAATCATAGAAAAATCTGAGAGGATAATATGGAGAGGTCCCATGTATCCCAGTTTCCCCACTACTAACATCTAACATTAGTAGAGCACATTTGTTGCAATTAATGGCCAATACTGCTATCTTATTAATAAATCCAATAAAGTCATCTCGATTTCCTTAGTTTGTACCTGTTCCTTTTCTGTTCCAGGATACCACATTACATTAAGGAATCATGTCTCTCTAGGCTACTGTTGGCTGTGGCAGTTTCTCAGCCCTTGAGGAGTACTAATCAGGTATTCTGTAGGATGCCTTGCTAATGGAATTTGTCTGGTTTTTTTCTTTAAATGATTAGGCTGGAATTATGGGTTACAGGGAGACAGAACAGAGGTAAATAGCCATTTTCCTCACTTCTTACCAAGGGCACATACTACCAACATGATTTATGATTGTTGATCTTGATCACCTGGCTAAGCAGTTATCAGGTTTCAACACTACAAAGTTGTGCTTTTTACTTTCCATACTTAACCTCTTATAAGGAAGTCACTATGTGCAGTCCATACTTAAGGAGTGCAGAGTTATGTTCCACCTCCTAGAGGGAGGAATAACTACATAAATAATTTGGAGTTTTATTGCTTTTGGCCTTTTGGCTAAGATCAAGTCTAATAATTTGGACTTTTTTGGCCTCTTCTTCTCTATTTAATAATTTACAACAGCATGAATTCAGGGATATTTATTTCATACTCTGGGTTATAACCCAAATAGTTTTCAGTCTTGGCTACTGGGAGCTCCTTAAGTTGACTTGTGCTCCTTCAGCATGCCCCTGTCAAGTGTGTGTGTTTGGGTTTTTTAAAGTACTTCCCCATTTTCTAGCACTACAAGATGCTCCAGGTACTTGTATATTTCCTGCCCCAGACTTAGAATCAGCCATTTCTCCAAGAAGGCCTAGTTCTTTTTACTAGAGAATGGCATTAGAAACCAAGACCTGGGCACTAAATGTGCTCATGCTCACTGCTTCTGGGTATCATTTCTTTTAGGCACTCTCTGCTAACAGAGCAAAAAGTGTGTGTGTGTGTGTGTGTGTGTGTGTGTGTGTACAGTGCCACATATATAAACACATGTATCTATAAGCATGGATGGCCACAAGTATGTAGCTAAACACGAATTCATACTGATGTCTCCAACTCTACATGTTTCTGTAATTTTTATTTCTGTGCCTGTAACAGGAGCTCAAGGGAACTGGGACAATCTGGTTGCAGAAGATGATTAAGTGCAAGTTGTAAGTTGTAATCATTCACCAATGCTTTAGAATAGAGGAGCCAATAAAAGATGCAAGATTGAAAAATACCAAATCACCCTCTGTTCTTTCCTTCCACACTGTGTGGTATAGCTGAGTAGAACTGTGTCTAACACTACTCTTAACCTTTCAACATAAATGCTCCCAATTCTGGGTCACTCCTGCTTTGCTACCAATTCCTAACCAACTAAAGTGGATTTAGGGCTGAGAGCCGTGGCTCACACCTGTAATCTCAGCACTTTGTGAGGCCAACATGGGAGGATTATTTGAGGTCAGGAGTTAAAGACCAGCCTGGGCAATATAGCAAGACCCTGTCTTTACCAAAAAATTTTTTTTAAAATAGTCAGGCGTGGTGGTCCATGCCTGTAGTCCCAGCTACTCAAAAGCCTGAGTGGGAGGATTGCATTAGCCCAAGAGGTCGAGAATGCAATGAGCCATGATCCACAGAGTGAGACATGGCTGTATTTCAGCCTGGGTGACAGAATGAAGACTGTCTCCCCACAATCACCCCTCCTTCAAAAAAAATGGACTTAGAAGAGTACACTTTTTAATTTATATGTCGGAAATAATACTAAAAGTTAAAATTATGGCCAGGCGCCATGGCTCATGCCTGTAATCCCAACACTTTGGGAGGTGGAGATGGGTAGATCACCTGGGATCAGGAGTTGGGGACCAGCCTGGCCAACATGGTGAAACCCCGTCTCTACCAAAAATACAAAAATTAGCTGGGCGTGGTCCCATCTACTCAGGAGGCTGAGGCAGGAGAACTGCTTGAACCTGGGAAGCGGAGGTTAAAATGAGCCGAGATCAAGCCACTGCACTATATAGCATGGGAGGCAGAGCAATACTATCTCAAAAAAAAAAAAAATTACTTGCTTTCTTAAAAAAATACAACTTTGTTTTCTTACATTGTAACAAATTTCAAAGACTTCAATCCACATTTTACCCACATTTTCAAGAAATAAAAAAAGTAAAAGCAGTTTAAAGAAACATTTTCAAAAATATTAGATATACCTTTGTTGTCAAAATATCTTAAATCTGGCTGTCTCATAGAACAGACACTGTAACAATGATCAGAAAAAATTCCATTGAATCCATCTGCAATTCTGCTTATTCCAGAGGAATCTGAACATAAAACAAAATGCAAAATATTTTAAGCAGAGTAAACATACACATTTAATGAGAAACTTCCCATTATCTAACATATACAAATGTTCAAGATGTTAATTATAGTCTCTGTAATGAAAATACTACATATTTTCAACTTTTAAAGCTTTTATATTTCAGATCTGATACTGACATTGGGCTTTGAAAGAATCACAAATTATATACTTTAAAACATAACTTTGAAATACACAAGGATACATCTGCTTCATACTCAGAATCACACAAAATAAAAATATACGATAAACACTGTATTAACTGCAGAAAACAGTGAACCACCAGGAAGGTGTGCCATCATGCAGAGAAACGTTATTACATAGCAGAAATGGTGAGGACCACTTAGGGTTTATGAATATAGTCATTTCAAGTCTTGTCTAGGGAGGCTTAATACCAGGCTTAATTTCCTTAGATATTAAGGATGTGTAGGCTAGGTAGACTAACAGGTACGACTGAAACTGTCCCAAGTAAATGTATGCGAGGTGTATTAGTTAGAGATGGCCACAAAGACCCCTTTTCTTATACTACCAACACAGCAGAGCCAACCTCAATGAAAGGATCTGAAATTACACAGTCATCCAGCCTGGCCAGCATGGTGAAACTCCGTCTCTACCAAAAATACAAAAAAGTAGCCGTGCACAATGGTGCGTGCCTGTTATCCCAGCTACTTGAGAGGCTGTGGCAGAAAAATTGCTTGAACCCAGGAGGCAGAGGCTGCAGTGAGTCAAGATCGTGCCACTGCACTCCAGCCTGGGCTATAGAGCAAGACTCTGTCTCAAGAAAAAAAAAAATTAGTCAGAGAGTTTCCATTTCCAAAAATAATAGAGAAGATAAAGTCTTTTTCTCCCCAATAATGTAAAATATTTTCTACAGAAATTATTATAATTGTGTTTTAAGCACAGCTTAGGAATCAGACACACAAACCCCAATTATGCTGTGTAAGTAAATAACCTTGGCTATCTACTTTTAAATATTTATAACCCATAGAGCTGTGAGGAATAAAATAATGTTTATAAAGTTCTTATGTATGCCTAGCACATGGTAGGCAATAAGGAATATATATTCAGAGAATGTATTTAAACCGTTCTTTTACCAAAAAATTGACCCAGATATTTAAGTCTCATTTGATCACTTAGGAGAAAGGGAATATAATTTTGTGGGAATTAATTCATACTCAATTTAAAATAAATTAATTATACACTTACCTGAATAACGAGAGGGGTGTAGAGTTTTCCTTTTTCTTTTTTTAGGATACTCATTCATATCTTTTCAATCTAAAAAATGAAAAAAAAAAATTAACAAATATGTCACAACAACTGTTAATGCTGTTATAAAAATTCTAACTGAAGAATTCATTGGCAATAAGAAATATGTGAGCCACCTGAAAACTTACAGTATAAGAAAAATGTTAAACAATGCCTCTGTTTGTATTTCACATTGTTTTTCCAATCAGGTTTCAAGGTAGAAACTGATTTCTGTTTTCTTTCTTATGCAAGTTAAAAAATTCTGTTTCAAATGTTGATACAAATTGTGAGACCTGGATAATTACAATAAACCACATGCTGAAATCACTTTGTGTGTGTGTGTGTGTGTGTGTGTGTCTGTGTATATGAAACATTGTGCCTATGGCACCATATTAGGAGTTTTATAGGCACATTTCCTACCATTGGAAATATTTTCATGCACTTTTCAAGCTAAAGGTGGAGACATTTCCTTTAAAAAAAATACTGTCACAAATATGTATTGGCCTCCTGGTTTCCAGAAAAAAATTACTCATCACATACAAGATCAGTATATAAATAATTTTCTTTTTTTCTTTTTTTTTATTCAGTCTCCGTAGAGACTCAAAAATTGCCAATGCCGACTATATTTCAAGTTGTCATGGCGGGGTATTGGGAAAAGTTTTCAATTAGCAATAATCACGCCTCAGATAAACCTCACTGGCTACGATATTGCTACTGCGCAAAGCTATATAAATAATTTTCAAGAAGAAAATCATTTTCCTGGCCGGGCGCGGTGGCTCACGCCTATAATCCCAGCACTTTGGGAGGCTGAGGCGGGTGGATCACGAGGTCAAGAGATCGAGACCATCCTGGTCAACATGGTGAAACCCCGTCTCTACTAAAAATACAAAAATTATCTGGGCAGGGTGGCGCATGCCTGTATTCCCAGCTCTCGGGAGGCTGAGGCAGGAGAATTGCTTGAACCCACGAGGTAGAGGTTGCAGTGAGCCGAGATCGTGCCATTGCACTCCAGCCTGGGTAACAAGAGCGAAACTCCGTCTCAAAAAAAAAAATCATTTTTCCTATTTATGAGGTCACATTCAACATTCCACTGATAACACAACAGATGCGGCAACCTCTGTCCAATTAAAATAAATGAGTTTCAAAACAGTTCACTTACGTGGTATAATTCTTACTACTGAAGCGAGGAAAAACGAATTATAATAAGTTTCTATAGATGGTAAAAAATGCCTGTAAGTAAAACATGAAAGAAGTCAGTAAGCAAAAATACAGCTTATTTCTAGTACTGAATAATAGAATGGCACCAGATCTTTAATCAATTGGAAAGTTATACAGAACTAATTAAAGTGTATTATTTTGAATATCATGTACTATGTACTAAAAACTGTACATATTATATATTGACAAATATGTGATTAAATGTAAATTTCTACATTTATTGAAATGATTTACCTTCTAAAGCTATAGTTTTTTTTTTTGTTTGTTTGACAGAGTGTCACGCCTGGCCTACAGTTAAATCTTTTGACACCAAAATAGGCATATGAATCTAAATTATTTATCCATAAGGAAAGCAAGAATAATGAAAGCAAACTTATGAACTTCTTGTTTTTGAGATGGAGTTTTGCTCGTCACCAGGCTGGAGTGCAATGGCACAATCACAACTCACTGCAACCTCTGCCTCCTAGGTTAAAGCGATTCTCCTGCCTCCGCTTCCCGGAGAGCTGGGACTACAGGCACATGGCATCATACCACGTTCATTTTTTTATTTTTAGCAGAGACAAGGTTTCACCATGCTTGCCCGGCTGGTCTCAAACTTCTGACCTCAGATGATCCATCCGCCTTGGCCTCCAAAAGTACTGGGATTACAGGCGTGAGCCACCTCGCCTGGCCCAAATTAGGAAACTTTAAACTGTTACAGTCCTTAAAGATTTAAGAAAGAAAAGTGGCTGCGCACAGTGGCTCATGCCTGTAATTCCAGCACTTGGGGAGGCCAAGGTGGGTGGATCGCCTGAAGTCAGGAGATCAAGATCAGCCTGGCCAACATGGTGAAATCCTGTCTCTATACCCTGTCAAAATCATTATTCACTTTATTGATGAGGAAACTGAGGCACAGTAAAGTAAGTCAAAGCTGGATACTCAATAAATGCTGTGGTTGAGATTTGAATAAAAGTTTACCCAATTTTATTATATTTATTTATTTGAAGCGGAGTCTTGCTCTGTCACCCAGGCTGGAATGCAGCAGCGTGATCTCGGCTCACTGCAATCCCCGCCCCCTGGGTTCAAGTGATTCTCTTGCCTCAGCCTTCTGAGTGGCTGGGATTACAGGCGTGCACTACCACACCCAGCTAATTTTTGTATTTTTAGTAGAAATGGGGTTTTGCCTTGTTGGCCTGGCTGGTCTCAACTCCTAACCTCAAGCAATCTGCCCACCTCGGCCTCCCAAAGTGCTGGGATTACAGGTGTGAGTCACTGTGCCCGGCGTACAGTGCGTTTCTTAACCCACAGTGATACATGACAGGTGTTCTAGTTGAGGTGCACATACTATTTTTGCTTCTTCACTAAGCTCTGGGTATATCAGCAGTAAAGTGATATGACACTACAGCAGGGAATGAGATAGTGCTTTTCAGTTTACTAAGCATTTTCCTAATCCTTACTCTATTTCATCTTCAAAACAGTCCTGTGAGATACATGGAGGGGTAACTATAAAACCCATTTACACTTTTACTGATGCGGAAACAGCCTTAGTGAAAGTTGAGTCAACTACTAAGGGGGAGAACCAGAGATGAAAATGCATGTGTTCTGATCCCTGGGCACTGAACAACCAACACTACGTGAGTATGTTTTCACTGCTAATCGCTGTTACTAGCAAGCCACATCTTGCTTTCAGTTCTTAGCTACCAGTTGGGAGAAGAGTTAGGGAATAGCCTAAAGAAACTGACAACCATGAAATGTATAGAAATGATACCAATATATCAAACGCCTCACCTAACAATGTAAACAATCATTCCTTGAGTAACCATTCCAATTCACTGCATTCAAAAATTAAAGAGAGAAGAGCTGTTTCTCTCTTTATATAATAAACTAAAACTTCAAGATTTATTAATACTGCTTTTGTACACTTCCAGGATTCATATAGCCCAAACTTCACACTTCATGTTCTAAATACTCTAAAAGTGTCAGAACACTGAAAACTGTCAGGAGCACATGTTAAGTAGTCTCTTGTTATTTCAGAATACATTTCAACTTCTTTAGAACTTGAAGAATAAAAGTAAAAAAAGGAAAGCAAGCGTGTTGTTAAAACTAATGTCACAAGCTGGCCTCAGGTGAGAGGAGCAGGGTCACATGGATCAGGAAGGGTCTGACTCCTACTTAGGGGCCAAAGAATATCCAAATGTCTATCGGACTTCCTTTCAGCATGATGGTGAGATGCCTACTCAAGATCAAAAGTGCGAACCATCCTTCATTTTAGCAAACATTTTTATGTGCCTTCTGTGTGCACAACAGCCATGAAAAAAATTTAGCTTTTTACTCAAGGATGTCAGAAACATTTGCTCAATTGTTTTTTTTTTTTTCTTTCTTTTTTTTGGGACGGAGTCTCGCTCTGTCACCCAGGCTAGCGTGCAATGGCGCGATTGCTCACTGCAGCCTCTGCCTCCCGGGTTCAAGCGATTCTCCTGTCTCCGCCTCCCAGTAGCTGGGATTACAGATGCCCGTCACCATGCCCAGCTACTTTTTGTATTTTTAGTACAGATGGGGTTTCACTATGTTAGCCAGGGCTGGTCTCGAACTCCTGACCTTGTGATCTGCCTGCCTCGGCCACCGCGCCCACTCACTAGTCTTCTTAGCAGGAAGATTCGGAATCATAAGCAACTTATCACACAGTCTTCCTCCCTCCCTTGGCCTTCGACTTAAATACAAACGACGTATGTAACGTGTCAGGAGGAAAATCAGAAAAAAATGTTTAAAAAATTTTGTGTTACCTAGACTGTTTACCCAAAAAACCCACCATTCACAGTATTTTTCTTATGCTAAGTAAGGGCTCTCTCTCTCTCTCCATATATAGTCACACAGATTTTTTTTTTTTACGTTTATGAAAAGGGAACGGTGCCACGTGAGACATTTTTTCAAGAAAGGCACCTTAACACATGTATCTTTCCACATGCCATTTTTTTCAACCAACAAGAAGTCAGCAATTATATACAACAGGCAGTCAGCAATTATCAAATAGATCAACATTTTAAAAGGCTTTTCATGCAATGTATGTTCTAATAACATACATCTAAGTCTTTACAGTAAATAACTCCATTTTAAAATAAACTTTCCTTTTCGTTCTCATAAAAATAAGTATATGCTCTAAATTTGAAAAGAAACACGTTGCAGGAGCCGCTGAGCTAGAATCCACTCCACGTCCCACTTGGGGGCATCTTTCCTGAAACACGGCGCGGTCACTAAAGATTTCATTCGCTATTTTTCAGTCCGGCACAAAAATCTCTCTCTTTGTAAAACAGGTATTAACGGCTTCAAACCGTGGCTTCCCTAGACTGTCCTTAAGAACAACACCGAAAAAGGGTTTCTCTAAGCACCGGGCGACTCTCGGCCGGCGGCTTTGGGGGCCGGCATCAACGCCGGCTCTCGGCGGCCACAGCCGTTGCGCGAGGCCGGGGAGGCGCCGCCGGAGGTCACGGAGCCACGGGCAGGGCCGCAGCGCCAGCAGGGACGAGGGCGCCCCGGGCCCGGAGCCGCCGCCTGCACCCCGGCACCATGCGCCCGCCCCGCCCGGGCCCCGCAGCCCCGCCGAGGAGATGCCCAAGCCCCGACCGCAAGGGCTCCGTCAAGACCAGGCAGCCTGGGCCGCGGCCTCCGCCGTGGGGGAGGGGAGCACCCCGCCATCTCACGAAGGCGGTTTCCGCGTCCAGAGAGCTCCGGTGTCGCCCGCGCTCTCCCGCGGCAAGCAGCGCCCGCACGCCGCGGCCCTGGAGCCTGCCGGCGCCCGCTCCTCCCGCACACTCACCCGTCAGTTCCCCGGGACCCGCCCGGCCGGCCCAGGCGCAGCGCAGAGACGGCGGCGGCCGAGGTGCCGGAGCGCGGGCGGAGGGGCGGCGCGGTCCTTCCGAGACGCACGGCGGCGGGCTGCACTCCCCGCGCGGCGGGCCCGGCCTAGGCTCCGCGGCCGCACCGCCCTGGCCGCCCCGCTCCGCGCCTGCGCCGCGCACCTCAGGGCCCGGGAGAGGGCGGGGAGGCGACGGGCTGAGGTGGGGGCAGGCGCGGGCCGCGCGGACGCCCCGCACACGCGGCCTGGGAGCGACCACCGGCCCGCAGCCCCGGGGGAGGCCCCGCGCCGCCGCCCGCTCCTTCCGGACGGGGAAGCGCCCCTCCCGCGCCCCGACGGTGAGCCCACCCTCGGGGACCGCTCCGCGCCGGGCGGCCCGGGACTCCCCCGCCTCCAGCGCCCCCTAGCGCCGGGGGAAGTGGGGGAAACGCGGCGCGCCACGGCCCCTTTCCCGCGCTCTCCTCCGGGGAAGGACGCCAGTGGTCCTGCCGGGCAGGCGAGGCCCGGACTGCTCCCGCGGCCTGCGGCTCCGGACCCCGGAGTGCGCCCCTGTGGGGACGAAGAGGCCGCGGTGTTACTGAGGCCCCGCGGAGAGCCACCCCAGGCTGGGGTGCTGCCCTCAGGACTAAGACACCCGAAGGCTTGAGTTGGCGCCGGCCTCCCGCGGTTCCTTGGCCCGGGAAATAGTGGAAGGAGTGTGGACTGATGGGGGACTGGCCTCGACGAATTAAGTCCTTTCTCGACTTGGACTTCTCTGGACCGCTGTAGAAATGATGGAATTACCGGAGCATAAACGAATGTGCGAACGTGGTTCCATACTTGATCGCTGTGCAAGGGTGGGCCTGTGTTTCCTTCGATCCTCTGACAATGGGGTGAGGGTTTTAGCCACGCTTGACGCAGTGGAAGAGTAAACGTGGGAGAAGCTACAGGCTGGGTCTTAACTCCTTTTGGCAGCCTGAGCGCCTGCGGTTCACGGTTAAGAGGAGGACGCAAAGCTGCGTGGATTAGCAGGCACCCGAGGTCACTCGGAGGGTCGGGCTGCGAGGAGGTCTCTTTATTCACGTCCACTGCATTTCCTGACAACCGCATGCTAAGAAACTCATCAATCGCTGGAAAGTAATAATCACCGACTTTACGCTGATCCCTTCAGCATCCCCCAGGAGATGAAGCTGGATTTGAAAGAGACACTACTTGCCTGTTGGTGAGGCTCAGTTTTTGTGACCTCTAATTTTTATGTGTGTGCTCAGCTCAAACAAACAAATGTTCACGAATTAAAGTAGAAGGAATGTGGAGACATTTCTGAATCCCAGAATAGTTAGTACCTAGCACAGAATCGAGAATCGGTAGAAACCACGAGGGGGTGTCATGCCACCATTTTACTGTGTGGTCCGCACACAGCCTTGTGTCAAAATCTTTCTATTTTAAGACGAAGTTTTACTCCAGAACATTTTGTAGTGAAAGTAAACGCACACTCTCCCGCAGCATCCCACGCACTGTTTGCACTTAGCGGAGCATGACGTTGTTTAGATGTTTAACATAATCACAAACTGCAAGCAATTTCAAGTTCTTCGATTAGCTGGAGTGTTTTTCAGTTTCATTTTTGGGTCCCTCTTTTCCTCGTCTCCCGCTCCAAAGGAAGGTGATAGCTGGGACAAAACCCTAAAATCTCAAAAGTACCAAGCTGTAGAGTTTGTTAAATACTGTTATAAATTTGATTCAGGGCGATTAAAACATGTTTCTTCCAACTTTTTGACCCACTTGTAGAATAACTTAATCTTTCCTTCTTTTCTTCTTGTTTCTTTTTCTTTGGCAGGGTCTCACTCTGTGTCCCAGGCTGCAGTACAGTGATGGGATATTGGCTCACTGCAACCTCGGCGTCCCAAGTTCAAGCGATTCTTGTGCCCCACCCTTCAGATTAACAGATTACAGGCACCGGCCGCCACGTCGGCTAATTTTTGTATTTTAGTAGCGATGAGGTTTCACCATATTGGCCAGGCTGGTCTTGAACTCCTGGCCTCAAGGAATCCGCCCGCCTTGGCCTCCCAAAGTGCTGGGATTACAGACTCGAGCCTCCACGTCCGGCCACTTAATTTCTTCCTGATGAGATAAGAGTTTAGTACATAATGGAGACCATGGAAAGTACGAAGAGCAAAAGTAAATTTACGGTAGCCTCACAACCCTGAGCTAATCAATGGTAACTTTGGCTTTACATCTTTCTGTTATTTTTATGCCTATACAGACATATACATTTGTTTTCAGAATTAGAATATTCGTTGTGTTTTTTTCTAACAGGTTTTTTCCAATTAGTACAGCATGAGCATTCTTTATATTATTAAAGTGTTAATAGCACCTTCTATTCCATTTTAATACATGTAATGCCTATTTTTCTATGAAATGGAGTATTTTCTGGTGTACTTATTAACTTTTTTTTTTTTTGAGACTGAGTCTCAGTAGGCTAGAGTCCAGTGGTGCAATCTCAGCTCATTGCAACGTCTGCCTCCTGGGTTCCAGGGATTCTCCTGCCTGAGACTTCCGAGTAGCTGGGATTACAGGCACGTTGCACTACAGGGGGCTGATTTTTGTGTTTTTAGCAGAGACAGGGTTTCCCCATGTTGGCCAGGCTGGTCTCAAACCCCTGAGCTCAGGTGGTCTGCCCGCCGCAGCCTCCCACAGTGTTGGGATCACAGGTGTGAGCCACCCGGCTGGCTGTCTGCATTTCTTTCCTGAATTTTCAGTTTATGCGCTTTGCCCATTTTTTTTTAATAGGCGACTCATCTTTTTACATTAAAATGTTTAGACTTTTATTGTCATATCTGCTGCATGTCTGTTTTTGTCTGTTCTTGGTTTTTGGATATGAGGTCCTCCCTGCTGTGCAGGCTGAAGTGCGGTGGTGCTGTGGGCTGACCGCAGCCTCGGCCTCCGGCTCAAGCAGGTCTCCCACCTCAGCCTCCCAAGCCTCTGGGTTGCAGGCCCCTTACAACCACACCGGGCTCATTTTAAAAGTACTGTTTTTCTGTAGAGACTGGGTCTCCTTATGTTGCCAGGCTGGTCCCAAACTCCTGGGCTCAAGTGATCCTCCTGCCTTGGCCTCCCACAGTGCTGGGATCACGGGCGTGGGCCACCCAGTGTGCGTATTTCTTTGTCATTTGTTGTTTACTTTTTAATTTTGTTTGTGGCACAAACATTTTAAATTGTTGTGAACGTGAGTCTATTAATCTTTTCTTTTGCAAGTTCTACTTTTGGCCTTTTGCTGAGATAATCTTTTCTTCTACACAAGATCTGGTTGCATTTTCTGCTTTAACTTTTTATTTTATCTGTAATTTATTTTGGGATATGGGATGAAGAGAACTCTTTCTCTGCATGGTCCTTTTGTTTCATTTCTCCCCATCTTGTATAACGGCCTGAAAATAAATCTGTAAGAAATAAAATAGGCCGGGCGCAGTGGCTCACGCCTGTCATCCCAGCCCTTTGGGAGGCTGAGGTGGGCGGATCACGAGGTCAGGAGTTCGAGACTAGCCTGATGAACATGGTGAAACTTCATCTCAAAAAAAAAAGAAAGAAAATTGCTTCGTCTGATGCTCAAGTAATCTCATAAGGCATTAGTTTTCCAACATTTTCTGTATCAGAATCACTGGGATATCTCATTAAAGTACAGATTTCTGTACTTTTATTAAATCACTCCGAAGTTTCAAACTGGGTAAGTCTGGGCTAGGGCCTGAGCAGTTGCTGCTGTAACAATTTCCCTTTTGATGTCCATGCTGCTGGCCTGTGATCACATGCGGAGAACCACTATCCTAAGGCTTCTGTCCCCTTCACCAGCCATACAGTGTTTCTCACTATTCCAGAGATAAATTCCGCCTTTTCCTCACTTGGGTGATCTAGCACGTTTCTTCCACCTGCAGTTTGTGTCCTTTGTTTCCATCCGTTACATGAAGCTCATAGTTGATCTCTTTTGTGAAACCTTGATTTTCCCCTTGCCGAGATCTCTGATCAATCTCTAGAGATTCCACAGTAGTTAGTACATTTGTCCACTTATCACCAGAGATGCATTTACTGTGAAGGTATTTGAAGCGTAAATTTCTTTTTCTTTTTTTTTTTTTTAAACTTAAATTTCAAGTCCCTTCAATTGCATGAACCTCTTCTAAGACAAGGTACTTAATTTTGTATTTATAATTTTATTCATTTTTAAAATTTGTTTATTTTGAGACAGAGTCTCACTCTGTCACCCAGGCTGAAGTGCAGTGGCATGATCTCGGCTCACTGCAACCTCCTCCTCCAGGGTTCAAGCGATTCTCGTGACTCAGCTTCCCAAGTGCTGGGAATACAGGCACCTGCCACCATGCCGAGCTAATTTTTGAATTTTTAGTAGAGACAGGGTTTCACCATGTTGGGCAGGCTGGTCTCGAACTCCTGACCTCAGGTGATCTACCCGCATCAGCCTAAACAAAGTCCTGGGATTACAGGTGTGAACCCCTGCGCCCAACCTGTATTAAAATTTTATATTATTTTTCTTTCTTTCCTTTTTTTATTTTTATTTTTTTAAAGATGGGGTTTCACCATGTTGGTCAGGCTGGTCTTGAACTCCTGACCTCAGATGATCCGCCCACCTTGGCCTCCAAAGTGCTTGGATTACAGGCACTTTGAGCCACCGCGCCCGGCCTATATTATTTTTCTTAAATGGATTTCCCCAGTTTGCAGAATCATCTGCCCTTGCAGTTTGCCTCCATGTGTCTACCATGTCATTTCTCCACAGACGGTGAGTTCCGGTTTTATTACCTTCCAATCTGCTCCATTTCCCTGCTGAGCACAGCGTCTTGCATACAGCCTCATTCATTGCTTTCAGTAGAATATTCATTGCATATCTACCTTGAATTCAGCACTACTAGATACTGGCAACACAGTGTGAGCAAGATAGACATGGTCATTGGTCTGCTGGTCCTTACAGTTGAGTAGAGAATACAGGCAATTATACAACACTGGAATATAATTAGTAAACTTACACAGTGCAAGTAAAAAATGTTTATGGGAGCACATGGCCTAGCTTGGTATTCTGTTTGTCGAATGAATTGATAAACTCTGTCATGGTTACCTAGTCAGCTGACACTAGTGCACACCTGACTAGGGGCATACTTCTGACTCAGACATGAGGTGCCTCCATGCCAGTCTCAAGTCAGTGATCTCTCATACTCAGAGACTGCGCTCCAAAATTCCAAGCCACCCTTACACAGCTACAAGGACTCCATTTATACATGTCTTTTTGAAAGCACTACAAGCCAGGTACAGTGGCTCACACCCATAATCCAGCACTCTGGGAGGCCAAGGTGGGCAAAGTGAGTGCCGGAGTTTGAGATGAGCCTGGGCAATGTGCCGAAACCCCATCTCTACCAAAACCAAACAAACAAAAAACAACAACAAAAAATCAGCCACATGCTTGTAGTCCCAGCTACTCGGGAGGCTGAGGTAGGAGGATCTCTTGAACCCGGGAGGTCGAGGCTGCAGTGAGCTGTGACTTTACCACTGTACTCTAGCCTGGGTAACAGAGTGAGACCCTGTTTAAAAAAACAAAAGCAAAAAAGCCTCCAAAAAAGCTCAGATAGAGCCATTCCAGTCAACACATTCAGACAATTTGCTTTCCTAAAATGGGGCAGGGACAGAGTTTTGGTTGTGAACGATGGAGCCCGTTTCTCCTTTCTTCAGCCTCATCCCAGACAGCCGCGTGGACTCTGTGCTGACGTAGGGTCTCTGCTTAGCTGTCAGACCTCTTCGCTCCGGGCTCAATTTTCACTCTCAGTCTTTATATTTCCGTTAGCTTAGTGAGTGACTGAATGAATAACACCTGGTTAGTCTTGCACATTAGAATATTAATAATAGTTCCTTCTACACTGTGTCTGCGGCACTTTCCATTTTCCAGAGCCCTGACTGTATTTACATTACGTGGGAGTAAAGGTCATGGTGGATCCATTTGATAGATTTGAATTCAGACACACATACCTGCAAAGATCCAAAGGCTGAACCTCTTCAAGGGAAATGGACTCTAGTAGATGATGAAAAGGAAGAATTTCCCTAGTAAATAGATGTAGTCATTATCACTAGGACGAAAACTTACTGACTGTTAGGTCTGTGGTGGGCATTACTACTGTCCACCAATACCCATGGGGTAGGGAGGCTTACGCCTATAATTTCAGCATGTTGGGATGCTAAGGTGGGAGAATTGCTTGAGTCCAAGAGCTTCAGCCTAGTCTGGGCAACATAGTGAGACCCTGCTTCTTAAAAAATTGTGAAAATTAGCCAGGCATGGTGGTGCACATCTGCAGTCCCAGCTCCTCAGGAGGCTGAGGTGGAAAGATTTCTTGAGCCAAGCAGGAGGGGCCACACTCTAGCATGGTTGATAAAGACCCTTATCTCCAAAAAAAATTAAAATTAAATACACTATTCCATTTTTGGTACTCTCTACTTTCAGGCATGTAGGAGATTATATGCCTGTTCTGCTTGAAGTTAGTTATAATCAAATGACTTACTTTGGCCACTGAAATTTCGGTAGAAGTGTTGTGTGTCACTTCGAGGTAGAAGCATTAATATCCAGTGCTGAATTCTCTAGCCCTCCCTTTCTCTGAACGGAGTCGTCAGGGCCCATAGCAGACACCATACGAAGAAACAAATCTAGGCCCACTGTTGGTGGCTCAGGCCTATGATTTCAGCACTTTGGGAGGCCAAGAGTTTGGGAGCACCCTGGCTAACATGGTGAAAACCTGTCCCTACTAAATACAAAAAGTAGCCGGGCATGGTGGTGAACACCTGTAATCCCAGGTACTCAGGAGGCTGCAGGAGAATCACCTGAACCCGGGGAGGCGGAGGCTACAGTGAGCCGAGATCACGCCACTGCCCTCCAGCCTGGGGGACAGAGCAGGACTTGGCCTCAAAGGACGAACAACAAAACAAAAACAAAAACAAAACACACGAAAAACAGAAAACAAGTCATTATTCTGTTAAACTGTTAGGCTTTGGGGAGTGTTTGTCATTTCAGAATCATTAGCCTATCCTGATGGTCACAAAGGCTAAATTCATACATTTCTTCAGCCACAGTCTGAGTCTAAAGAACAGAATCTATTAAAAATCTGTAGTTCAGTGATATGCCTTTGGATTTCTTTTGGATTCATCTAAGAATCATTTATTAAGGCCTACTATTTTCAAGGTAACAGTGGTGGCCACTGTGGTTGTTTTCACTTTCTTTTGTGATCACCTTGTAAGCCACCGTGGAGGGGGCTGTTTTTTTCTTTCTTTTCTGTTAGTGTTATGAGGACGCATTGAAAATCGTCGATCTGTCAGAACTGCGATTTTCATGTTGCAGTTCTCAAGTCTTACACCGAGTGGCGCCACATACTAAGTGGTAAACAGGTGAGCTGCTTTCCATGATCAGGCATATCCTGAGTTTGTCTAGTCCCAACTTTCACTAGCCAACTTAGCCAGGTTGCTTTCCTGTTGTTGCTAATGGGGATTTAAAACAAGCTCAAAGGCATACTGATTTGTAATCATTGCTGATCTCTCTCTCTCTCTGTCTCTCTCTCTCTCACACACACACACACACACACACACACAATGTCTTTGCTGCAGCAATGTAGGGGTGAAGCAGGTCAGGGTAGGGGAACAAGCCTCTGTGGTGTCTTTTCTGGTAGACTAAGCTCCGTGAAGGTAGAAAATATGTGCATCTAATAAAAAACTAGCATGGTGCTGTCCCGGAGTAACTCCCTAATAAGTATGTATCGTATGAATGAAGGACAAAAGGAAGGAATGCATGAAACCCTTAGCACAGCAGAAATCTTCCTACAATGTTTATTCTGTGTTCAAAGTTTAAGAGAAAGGGCTTACTTAGTAGGCATTTCTTCTCATTTTAAATTCCTTCCAAAATTATGTTTTGAAGTTTAAAATCTATTTTAAAATTGAAAAATTTACATTGTGTTAAGACTGCCTACTCGAACCAATAAAAAAAAAAAATTGAAAAATTGATGTGGAATCTTAAGAACAAAGCTAGCATCAAGATCCAAACGAGGCCCCTACATCAAAGCTGGTTGTCATTTGTCTTTAATTTCATTTAAGCTGGAATAACCCCTTCCCACTTTTTCATGCCATTGATTTGTGAAAGATGAATTTATACATTCTTCTTTTAAATGTCTTAAGTTTTGTTATCAACAGAACTCCAAATATCTGCATTGTAAAGAATCTTGCATCTGAGTCTTTCTCTGCCAGTTTGCAAAAAGCAGACAAATATTTAAAACAGAATAACTAGCTTTATAGGGACAAAGAGGATCTATTTTTATGAATTTATCTGGCTCCATTATAATATGGAGATTCATATTTTTCAAGGAGAAACGAAACAGTATTAAGCACAACACAGGTAATTCAATCATATTTTCCTAGCTTATCATGACTTTTAATTCTTCTGACTTCTCTGGCTGCTTAATTTTCTTTCCCTGTAAGGACCCGTGGAAATTAAAGGTTAAACCAAAATTGAGAGTCTCCTACATTTGTAAATATTTTATGTACTTGTGTTTACAAATATATTTCTTTTTTCAGAACGATTGGAGCCTCATAATGATTTCCAGGGGTGCTAGTTACTGAGTGTTTGAGGATTACATAGAACAGAAAAAGACTGGATTAGCGACCACTTTTCTCATGCATAATAACGCAAGCACCTACAAATGTGGCATTACATCTTTCCAGTCTCATTTCTTGGCAGAATTTTGTCCTTGCTTCTCACCTGGGAGTGTGTGAAAAATGCAAAATCTCAGGTGCTGCTGTGTCAGAATCTGCTTGACTGACCGGCTGATTTAGAGACAAATGACTCCCCAGGTGACTAGGTTGTTACCAAACAACCTGAGGAAATACTTATTTCATTAATTTTATTCCTATTTATTCTACATTTGTGACTGAGTAAACAGAGCCATTGTTTCCAAAATTTTGTGTGCACTTAAATCACCTGGGGATCTTTTTTTTTTCTAAAAAAACCCACCTTTTATTTTGAAACAATTATAGACTCACGGGACATTGCAAAGACAATACAGAGAGGCCCTGCATGCCCTTCACCCTGTTTCCCTGGTGCTGACATGGTAGGTCGTGTTGGCACAGCATTGCACCTGGAAATTGACATGAGTATGATGTGTGTGCAGTCAGATGCCATTTGATCACACGTGAGATGCCTGTAACTGAAATCACAATACAGAAATGGCCCAAAACCACAAACCTCTCCCTTCTGCTGCCCTTTCATGGTCACGCCCGTCCGCTTCCCCCTGCTTGGCGGGTAACCCCCACAACCACTGTGTTCCATCTCCATATTTCTGCGATTTTTGAGAATGCTATATAAGTAGAATCATTCGATGTGTGGCCTTTTGAGAGTGTCTCTTCAACTTAGCATAATACCCTTTTTAAATAAAAGTAAACTTTTATTTTTTTAATTACTAATTTTAATTATTAAATTATTTATTCTAAATAGAATAAGTTTTATTTTAAAATCAAATATATATGTGACTTTAGCAGATTAGATATTTTTAAATCAAATATGTAGATTATAGTAGCAGATTATGTAGATTAGATTATATATTTAAAAAATATATACACATATGTGTATACATATCTATGTGTGTGTGTATTTGTGTATATATACATATTTTGAGACAGAGTCTCACTTTGTCGTCTAGGCTGGAGTACAGGGTTTGTTTTCCCATGTCGGCCAGGCTGGTCTCCAACTCCTGAACTCAGGTGATCCCCCAGCCTTGGCCTCCAAAAGTGCTGAGATTACAGGTGTGAGCCACCATGCCCGGCCCATTTTTATATTTAAAGAAAAACATAAGTTTTCTTTTAGCCTCTTTTGGTCACAGGAGAAGTTAGCTTACAGCTTTTTTCTAAATTACTTTACATGTGGAGAAAGAATTTCTCTTTCTCCTGCCAAGAATCTTCTGAGTAGAGAAGATTGTTAATCTCTCTCTCTGTTATTATTGTTAGTTTCCGTATCAGTGGTCCTGGAGCTCCTTGAACTCAGGATGCTTTTTACCCAAGATCATTATGTATGGCTTCAGCAAACCAAAAAGATGACATATTTTTGTGCTAAATGTTATCCTGTTTTCCCTTAGTATGTAGCAGAGACAAATAGTAATTGGCCTCAAAAATTAAAGAAAAAATTATAGAAAAAGTGGTCTTATAACTGAGAACACTTTCTTTGCCTATAAATACAAAAAGACATAGGGCTCTATACCTGTGGGAAATGGTCACATATCAGTAAAAGAACGTGATCAACCACTTCACACAGAGGGCACTGAACTCTCTTTCAGTTTCTTACTAAAAGGGTAATGTCTCTGATGAAGGGTGGCAGAATATGTCACCCCAAAATATGTCACTTTGGCATAAGAATTATTTTGAGCTAAAGGGACTTAAAAAACAAGTACAAGAAGAGTGTTGTGAGTGTCTCTTTTCTTCCTGAAAGTAGGAGATAAAACTCCTGTGGCAAAGGTACCCTCCCTACCCTAGGAGGAAAGAAACACTTTTATCACCAAAGACAGGGAGTGGAAGCCCAGAAAATTTTGTACGAGCAGCACTTGTTAAGATCCTCTTTTCCTCTGGCCTCCCCGGGTATTTTAGTGACTTTCTCACAATTGCCGCTCTCTGTTTAGCCCAGTATAAAAACAGGTAGGTTTTGGCACTTCTTTGGGTCTTCATTTCCTTATACAGAATTCCGTGTCACATAAAACTTACGTTAAAGAAATTTGTGTGCTTTTCTCCTGTTAATCTGTTTTATGTCAATTTAATTCTCAGGCCCAGCTGAAAATCCTAAGAGGGAAAAGTTTCCCCTTTGCTATGCTGAAAAAGAGAACGATATTATACAGTCACATTTGAGAACTCTATGATCTGATATGTCTTGCTTCTTCAGAAATAGCAATATTGTAGATTGTAGGTAGGTTTGTTTTTTTGTTTTTTTTGTTTTTTTGTTTTTTTTGAGACGGAGTCTCGCTCTGTCTTCAGGCTGGAGTGCAGTGGTGTGATCTCGGCTCACTGCAACCTCCGCCTCCCGGGTTCAAGCGATTCTCCTGCCTCAGCCTCCCGAGTAGCTGGGACTACAGGCGGCTGCCACCACGCCCGGCTAATTTTTGTGTTCTGGCTAATGTTTGTATGTTTAGTAGAGATGGAGTTTCGCTATGTTGGCCAGGCTGGTCTCGAACTCCTGACTTCACTGATCCGCCCACCTCGGCCTCCCAAAGTGCTGGGTATAGGCCTGAGCCACGGTACCTCACCAAAAGTCATTCTAATAATAGTCATAATAATAAACATTTAAACAATCATTTTATATGGATTTTAGAAGTAATTGTAGAAGACAGGAGTAAGTGCTGCACAGCAATGAACAAATACCCTTCTCATGTGATGACTGGTATTACAAATGTACATTTTCTTAGCTAGATGGAAGCCCAGAAGAAGCACGTTTTGGCGGCTTTCCTCCTCCTGTTTCCAGCCGTCCTCCATGTCGCTGGCTGCTTCCATTGCTGAAAACAGAAGTGTGGGTGTTGCTGGGTGCAGAGACTGACTCACTTGAGTCTGGAAGTCCAAGAGCAGCCTGGGCAACACAGTGAGACCCTGTCTCCACAAAAATAAAGATAACTTCATCAGTCCGGTGCGGGAGCTCACGCCTGTGGTCCCAGCGACTCCGGAGGCCGAGACGGGAGGATTGCTTGAACCCAACGGATCAAGGCTGCGGTGAGCTGTGGTTGTACCACCGCATTCCAGCCTGGCGACAGAATGAGACCCGTCTCAAAGTCATAGAAAGAAGGGGAGGAAGGAAGGAAGGAAGAAGGAGGAAGGAAGGAAGGAAGAAGGAAGGAGGGTGGGAGGGAGGAAGGAAGGAAGGAAGAAGGAAGGAGGGAGGAAAGAAGGAAGGAGGAAGGAAGGAAGAAGGA